>KK120064.1:222283-258152 GCA_000611955.2 Stegodyphus mimosarum | reverse complement strand
AAATTTCAAATTCAAAATTAGGGCTTCCAGATACCCATATTCGCAGTAGGATTACGTCATTCAAAATTCGATGGCTCTAGGTTTTATCACAATGCGAGAAACATGCATACATTTATGCAGATTTTTCATTTTTTAAAATTTAATGCAGAGCGATAACATTTAGTGGCAACAATTTGAAAAGTGAAACGGGCATTCAGAGTGATTCAACGCAAAATCGCGAAACGAAAGTAATAGTCCTTCGGGACTAAATCCCTTTGGACTAACAATTATAACAAATACAATGAAATAAAAATAAAAAAAATATTAAAGCTTTTAGATTTTACATTACTTCAAAAGGGACTTTTTTTTCATTTACACATACATACATGCTTCTAGAGCATTTAAGATAAAAATATCTAAAAATGGTATTTCTTTAAAATTTCTGATAGACAGTCTCGTGCGCTGGGGATAAAAATATTTTATACCGTACAGTTTGTTGCCACTGCTCGCTTTGAAATCGTTGAGTTTCTTAATGAAAACTTCGTATAAGTTTCGTATAGTCATAAATTTAAAACATATGAAATCTTCTTTAAATATAATACAGAGCGATAATATTTGGTGGCAGCAATTTGAAAAGTGATGAGTTATTTATAGTGATTCGACGCAAAATGCCGTTTACCGAGGTTAAAGGCTCGACGCAAAATGTCGAGACTAATAGCCCTTTTGGATTCTGGACTAAAGCCAAAAAAAGCATTAAAAATAGTATTCTCTTAAAATTGTTAGATGTATTCAATAATTAATGCAATCTTATTTATTTATCAATATGCATAATTAAGTTAATGAGGCGTGTTTAAGCACTTTCAGGAGTTTTCTTTAATAAACTTACAAAAGTTAGTTGAATACCAATCATCAGCTCCTTCACCCTTTTTATTGTATATTTAAATTAACTTTTGCTGCTCAGTTAAGTATTTATTTCACAGAAGTGAGATTCAATAAACTCATTAACATCTTCCTAGCTGACGTCCAAGTTTAGTTCATTCATTAGTCTATCTGTTTCATCTGTGGTAGTCCCATGAGTTTCTTCAGAACTTATAAAATCACTCATCATTTGTATGCTTAATTGTTTCCAGGAACCTTTCGTCGTTGACTCTTTTATTTCAGCCTAGAATCTCCAATATTATTTATTGCTTTCCATGTATTATAAACTTCCAAGTTCTTAATGTAGGCCCACCTTCCCTTCCAGTAGCCTTGATGATCTGATTCATTATTGCACTCGTATAATATTATTTAAGCATAGCTGTCATTGTTTGATCCATAGGTTGTATGAGGTTTGTGGTACTGGAAGGAAGAAACAAAACATTCATAATGCAGCTTAACTGTCTTGCGAAAAGAAAAGAAAGGGAATTAATCTTTAAATATTAAAGCAGTACCAGTTTGACAGCTTGTCTTTTTACTTTCTGCAGGCTTAGTGAAAATACTAGCGCTATATTACATTTTAAATTTCTTAGAACTGTACATCATTACTATTTTTTTTTATTTCCAACTGCTGTAGGCAAAAAGGTTACGAAGAACTAAATTCGTATAAATAGAGGTTACAAACAATAGAACTAAGAACAGAAAGACCGAAGTCATTGCCTAAACAACATACTTGCCTCTCAGTATCTCGACTTTTCTGTAAGACTACGAGGAACCCCACTCGGAGCAAGTGGTCCCTTGTCCATTTCTTGTCCAGAATCACAAAGTGGGCAAATAGGATCGCTTGAAATGCCTATGCAGTGCAGGTGAGCGAGAAGGCAATCATGTCCTGTAAACAGACGGAAAGCCGCAACTACATTGCGTCCTTGGACAACATTCTCCAACTTTTTAAGGCTGTACGAGTCTGAAGATATCGTAAGATATTAGACTTTAAAAACAGTTTATATCTCCAATAAAAAGTGCTTGTATTAGGATGATTTAGTAAGTTGGCACCTCTTTTTGAAATGAAGTCATCTTGCTCATTGTCCCAAAGACCACAATGGCGAGGCACTCTCTGCAGAACGACTTGTTCCCCCCCCCCCGTTTAAAATGAGAGTTCTCAGGAATTCTTGACATTGCAAAAACATTAATATTTTAACATTTATTACTGATGTGTTCGCACGGATTATTTCTCGATGGAGGTTGGGTCTCTAACCGAGAACTCTGGTGATTCACCACTTTTATCAACATGTAAGGATTTATATTTATTTTAAATAACCAGTTTAATTTAATTTGAAATTTCTTTCCCATAAGCTTTCCTTCAACTAACTGTCAATGCCAGAATATTTAAATTTGGTAGCGCGCGTTAAGTAATGCAAATTCTACCAGTGGGAGAAAAGATTTAAGTACCAAGTTCCTGGAAGGGAAAGTTAGAGAGTATGAGCAAACTCTGTGCTTGCTGTAGTATGAGATTCTGCTTAGCACTGACTGCTGGTTAAACGCGGCGTAACAGCTATTACTTTGCGGCCACTGGGTCTGCAACGCTGTTTTAGGAAACAGGATATTCTGAGCCGTGTAGCGTAATTCTCCTACTTGTGAACATCTTGAAATTTTGAATTTAGTTCTTTCTGTTTCAGTTACCGCCGAAGCAGAGGCTTAGTTTGTTACCGTCGAGTTGACGCATTGTAAATTTTTAAAGAATCTAATAAAGGGTAATTTTAACCCTTCTTCTGTGCAGTCACTACTCTCCAGTTTTCACACAAAAGTCAGACAAGTAGCCCCTACAAACATAAGGGGGAACAAGGGCATGGAACCGAATAACTTCTGTAATATCGAAAAAAATAATAAAAAAATTTTTAAAAAGAAAAGAAATAGGCAAAATCTGAAAGGATTTAGGTTCAAACGGTCGCCCAAAAAGGTTTGTTAAGGGTTCTTCTTCTTTTTTTTTTTTTTTTTTTTTTTTTTTTTTTTACGTTCTCGCTAAGCTCGCAGTCTATCAGTCTGCTCTTGCACTGACTTCTGCGAACCCACTTTATTAAGCATCATTTTGTTCGAACTTACGCCACATAAACTTGAACAATAAAGCCTCCAAAATTTTAAAAGCTGCATAGTAACTTTTGTTTAGAATTCTTGGTTGCAGTATTAAGTGTGTTTCCTTATATTTTTATAATCTTTTCAGTCTTTACTCAGTTCATCATATCAATATTCAGTGTTATAAGTAAGATGGTTAACCAATTCCTTTTGTATTTTTAAGCTTTTTATACGTTAATTTTCTTCATTAAATATCACATTTTTCGCACTTACGCCATATAAAATCCAATTCAACAACAAAATCACAAAATATAAAAAAATAGCGTATCTTTAGAATTCTAAACAGACAATCTCGTGGGCTGGAGATAAAAGCGTTTTATTCCGTACAATGTTGCCATTGTTCCCTTTTAAATCATTGAGTTTGTTAATTAAAAATTTCATTAAGGTTTTAAGAATATGAAATAAGTAACAAAACAAATTCGAAATCCAAGATTAAGGCTTCCAGGTGCTCGTGTTCGGGTGGAGGACTACGTTATTCAAGGTACCGTGTTTCTTCACAGTGCAAGAAGCATACATACCTACATGCAAATTCTTCATTATTTAATTTCTTTAAAAACAATAAAGGCGAATAATATTTGGTGGCAACACTTTTAAAATTGATATCTTATTTATGGCAAAACGAGGCAAAATCTTTTTGAGACTAATAGCTCCTTTTGAGCTAAAACTAACGCAGAGGAAAAAAAATTTAATTTATATTTATTCTCTGTCTGAAATCTAAAGTCTGTATGTTACGCTTCTGTTGTAAAATAATTCAGTAAAAAAAAAAAAAAAAAAAAAAAAAATTGCAAAATCATAAAAAAATTTGAGTTTATATTTACTTTCTATCTGAAATCTAAAGTCTGCTTCTTTTAGTTCCAGTAAATGAAAACTACTACATTGCTTTACAGTTTGTTGCTGTTGCTTAAGCTGTCTTGTCTGACGTAGTCAGCCCAAGCTCACGAAATTCCTCGTGGCAAGAAGCGCTAGATTACGCCTGTCGTTGGCAACAGTCTTCAGCACCTAACAGGCGACAGTGCGATTTGGCTCAATTCCGCCCCCAATTTTGATGGAAGGCATCCCGGGGGGGAACGGGTCCGAGGATCTCCTACCCCTCTTTCCTTCCACCAAACCACACGAGAGGACTTTCGGCTCGCCGCTTATTTGGAATGCCTCCATGCCGCACCAGCACTATACATTTACAAACATCCATGCCTTCTCCGGGGTTCGAGCCCAGGCCCTTCGGTACGGCAGTCAGCGACGCTAACCACTATACCGATTGGGCGGCGCCTTGCAGTTTAAACTTGTCTACCTTGCATAAAATTTGCTTTTCCTTTTCTTTTGTGTTATGCTATAGCAATAATTAAATTAATATTAATAAGGCTATACAAAAACAATGAATCAATATATCTGCAGAAAAAAAACTATTTACTAAATTAATTTAATAAATTTATTAAATAAATTGAGCTTATATTTACTTAGTATAATGACATTTTAATACCTTTTAATAATAAGAGCAATGCTGCAGTGCTCATTAATTAAACCATTGGGTTTACTATAAATTATAGCAATGAAATATGCTATAAATTCTGTCGATTAGATATATCATTAAAATAAAATATAAACGCAGACTTTCAAGGAATATGTTTATTGCAGGTGAATTGTTCAGTTTGTTCAGCAGAGCTTCTAAAGCGTTCAATTTGTTTAGCAGTGCTGTTGAATCGTTCAGTTTGTTCAGCAAGTAAAGTTATAATTTGAAAGATCTCGTAAAGCATGGAAATCTGTTCTCCGAGAGCTATTTAGCTATCAGCAAGGCCGCGTGAACTATGAATCGAAGGTATATGTCTCGTGCAACTGCGATCCTAAGTCACGTGGATGTAAAGTGCCTAGTTACGTATGTGAGATCATATAATGCAAGAAGACCAAATTCGGAAAAGATTTTGTTATAAATCTGAAAGCACACATGATCGTTATCTTAATTATTCAGTTCAATTTGCCAAGTCTGATCAATTTCTATTTCGTAATACAGGGTGTTTATAAAATCCCGGACCCATTTTGATGTTTAATAACTCATAAAATAATAAGATATAAATACACTTACCGCATTTATTGATGGAATAATTTGTACATTTTCCTTTTCAGGTTTGAATATCTTTACTTTTGTAAATATCGTCTGCGCGTGTGGTTAATTTCAGATAATTTCATTTTCCAGTCTAAATATCTGTACTTTTCTAAATATCGTCTGCTTATTAATTGTAATTGTTTTATTAATCGCCATAATGTGCGCATATGGAGATCTGAAAATCCCCATGAATACCGTGAGGCACAAAGGGATTCCCCAAAGGTTAATGTATGGTGTGGACTAATGCACGACCGAGTCATTGGGCCTTTCTTTTTTTACAGAAAAGACGGTCTCATCAGTCGTATACTTAGACATGTTGGAAAACTTCGTATTTCTACAACTAGAAGAGCTTCAGCCACATGTCTTTTTGCAACAAGATGGTGCACCAGCTCATTAGGGTACCATCGTTCGTAGTTGAATGACCATTTTACAGGTAGACGGATTGGGCGAGGAGGTCCAATTCCTTGGCCACCCAGATCACCTGATATAACGCCGCTGGACTTTTTTCTTTGGGGATTTGTAAAGGACAACATTTACAGGAGGAGAGTGTCGAACATAGATGACCTAAAAGCCAGAATTACAACCGCAATAGCCTCTGTGGGTGCCGACATGCTTGCCGGTTCCTGGCGTGAAATTGAATATCGACTTGATATTCTCCGTGCGACGAAGGGGACACACGTGGAAGTTCATTGGTCATGAAACTTTTTGAGTCTATCTAACCATTTACGTTATTAATTTTAATCTATCTTTATTATTTTATGAGTTATTAAACATCAAAATGTGTCCGGGACTTTATAAACACTTGTGGCTTTTAAGAAATTTTCTACATCTTTCAAAATATTCTATGACTTTCGTAAACTTATATTCCTTTGGGCAAAATATATTTTATTAGCTTGAGAATGAATTTCTTCCGTTCTGTTTCATATTATCAGATAAAGCTAAATCCTGTGGCGTAGCTAGAGATGGGTGATAGGTCCCGGTGGGCTCTTTTTCAGGAGGCAATTTTTGCTTCAAACATAATTTTACATGGATCAGTCAGGTAGCTTTTCGAGACAAGTGAAGAATGATTATATTCTAAATTACAGTACTGAATTAAGTTGAGAAGAAAAGAATTTTTACTCTGGATAAAGTATTCAAAGAAATCATCCTATGATTTCAGCAGCCGCGTATTTAGGATATGCCTTTTTTATTCCGTCGAAACTTTTGAATGCGAATATCAGCTAATTTATGATCGCTGTGACATTCATCAGGAAGAATTTATCGTTAAGAAGTACTTCAGAGTTTTATTTGCATTACTGCTAGGGAAATCGAAACAGAAACGTCAAAGGGCAGTCCTTTTGAATTTTTGCAGCTTATTATAAAACATAATCTGCGAAACAAAGTTCTAAATATTGTAATGCTAGTACGAAACTTCCTCTCCATTTCTGTAAGTGCTGAGACAAGTGTTTCCTGAATAAAAATCATTTAAGAAATATTTAAGAATTAAGAATGCATATTTTAAATTTAAGAAATTAGTATCTATTATCTACATAACAACAAGAGCAATCAAATACACCTCTGCAATTCGTAGTTTTTCGAACTTAGTTTAGCAATAGTTTTTCAAACACACACACACAGACATACACATACAAAAAGAAAAAAAAAGTGAAAGTTTTTCAGCTTTTAGGTTTTATATTGCTCCCAAAGGAGCGTTTTTTTTTTTAAACTTTTTGTGTGTTACCTTTGTTTACTAAATATCATGTTCTTCGTCGCTCTTAAAGCATAAAATTCAATTCAACAGCAATATCACAAAATAATTTCAAAACAACATATCTTTAGAATTTCCGATACACAATCTCGCGCGCTGGAGATAATTTTTTTTTTCTCGTACAGTGTTGCCATTGCTAGTTTTGAGATCTCTGATTTTGTTAATCGAAAACTCGTTAAAGTTTTACAAAACACGAAATAGGTAATAAAACAAATTCCAAATTTGGCCTTCCAGATGCCCATATTAGAGTGGGGGACTACGTTATTCGAAATTTGATATCTCTAGGGTAACGTTGTTTTTTCACAGTGCGAGAAACATACCTACATCCATGCAGATTTTTCATTAATTAATTTCTTTAAATATAATGCAGGGTTCTAATATTTGGTGGGGGCAATTTGAAAAGTTAAATGCCGTTTTATAGTGGACGACACAAAATGTCAAAAGGAAATTAATAGCCCTTCTGGGCAAATTGCCTAAAAATAAATAATATTTCATTTTTTAAATACTGAAATTGAAATTTTTCTTCAAAAATAAATATAGAGTTTACTTCTCTGAAGTTTCCACACTTTTTGTTGTTATTTGTTTGTATATCAGATGGGGAGGCAAACTCAGGGACCAAAATGACAAAACTGCTATCTAAGCCTCAGGAACAGTAAAATGTGTTTTTCTTATGTAAATGAATTTCTGAAAGTAGTCTTTTAAAATCCTCTGACCTAGTGAGTGCGAAAAATATTGAAGTAGCCTTGAATGCTCACAAGGACAAGTTATAGTCATTCAGTATTTAATAAAATGTCACATTTAAGAATCATTCGAACCTTCTATTTTCTCATTCATGAGTGTGATAGAAAACCATTTTCCTGTTTTCTTCAAATTCAAAAGCTCATACAGATTCCTTTGATTTCAAAACTAGACGATCATTTCTGATTGTCGTTGAATTTTGCGTTACATATTTGCATTGACATGTTTATTCACAGCATTTTTATTCTTTTGATTTCAATAGAATCAGGTAGTGATTGAAAGCAAAAGACATCCTGAAGAGGGAATGAATCTTGGTAATATGTCAGCAAGTTTTATTCTTTTGATGCAGCTCGACATTCTTACTGTCAAGTAAAATTAATTGATGAGATTTTTAATTCTATTTCTTTCCTTTCAGCTGCTTAAACTTCCAAGTTATTTTTTGCAACAATGTTTCATTGAAATTAACAGTTATTCTCAATACATTATATTCCAATGTCATTAAAAAAAGCCTTTAGAAGAGAGTTTCTAAATTTATTTAAGAAAATAATTTATTTATTTAATAAATTTACTATGTTTCAAAGTTTGTTTTAACAAAAACTATTTAATTTTCGAAGTTGATGACTTATGCTATTTAAAGTACAGGCATCCCTCTTAATTGTGTCCTGTTGTCTTACAACACGGTTTCGCTCTTACATGATAAGAAAATTGCTGAAACAACTCCTATGTCATGGCAGAGTGGTTTCCATTTTAGCACATTAATCAATAAGCGTAAACCTTATTAAAACATTTTATGTATGTACAAGATGACTCCAAAGTCCTTTAACATCTGAAAATTCCATAATTCACGGAATAATGTAGGTGGCGAGGTAAAAATTGACACACTTGCTTGAAATGACATGGAGGTTTTGTTGAAAGAAAAAAAATGACCAATATGTGGCGCTGGGCAGCAAAATGGAGTGCCGCCACAGAATCCTGTATAAAATGAGCTGTTATGAGAGAGGGAACCAGTCCCTTCATGACTTTGTCACTTTTCTATCCTCTCCTCCAATGTTGGTCACCATGTAATGTGGATTTATCGCATCAATCGTGATTGGACATCTTTCAGGAAATAGCGAAGTGGACTGATATGTTACAGAATCTCATCATCCTTAGTCTGGCTGATAAGCACCTGTGAAAAAGTATGACTTCTATGCAGATTGGCGCTCCACTCCATATTGCTACACATGTGAAAGATCTCTCACACACATCGTTTGGTGAGGATCGCGTCCTGAGCCGCCACTTCCGTCATGATTGGCCTCTCAGGTCTCCCAGATCTCAATCTGTGTGATTATTGGTTGTGGGGTTACGTGAAATCGCAAGTATACCGCGATCGTCCGACCTCATTAGGGAGGTTAAAAGACAACATCCGACGGCAGTTTCTTCACATATGCTGTAAGTGATGTTCGCAACATTGTTGATGAATGACTGCCGACATGTTGAATATTTGTTATAAAGAACACAGTCTTTGCTAAAAATCAATTGCTATGCTGTTGATTTGCTATCATACGAAGCTCCATCTGTTTGCCGTTTTAAGCACTTTTTTTTTTTCGATAAAACCCCATGAGATTTCGTGTGCGAGTTTTTACCTCTCTACGTAGATTATTCAGTGAATTGTTGAATTTCCAAAAGGTAGCTGACTTTTGGGTCACCTTGAAGATATTTCGATTGCACGATTTTTTTTTAAATATTTACAAAATAAGAGCTATCTGCTATAATATCTTGTTCAGAGTACAGAATAATAATTATACTTTCCTTTTCTTTGCTGAAGTGGTGCTGGTTGTGAGAAGCGTTTTCTAAATAAAAGAGAGAAAATTGTGAGAGCCATTTAAGAGTTATAAATGCATATTTTGCATTTTAGAAACCTTTGTCTGCATGACAGCCACTGGAGCAATAGACAAGTGGACCTCTACAGTGTCACCGACGGTTTACTAAACAAAATAATAATGTATTTTTAGAATATTGGTATTAAAGTTTTTCTTCAAAAAAAAAAAAGGAGGGGAGATTTTACATCAGAGAAAAAGTAGTACAGTTATAACATTACTTAGAAATACAAAAATAAAATAAATTCAGGGGATACCCGCATTCTCTCACATGAAAATTCCTTTTAAATTGAGTGGTACCCATCATTTGCATAGTATATAATTTCGTCTCAGAGTGCTCAATTAGTAGATTTCATAAATTACGTAATTGGGGTTTTAGAAGCATATTTTTAAGACTGCTTTTTGGGTATTCGTTATTAATTACCTTTCTCGTTTTTAGGAATAATTTTTGTAAAATTATATTTTTGTCCCAAGCTATGTCTGAAAGTAAGAAAACAGCTTTTAAAAGGAAATTCATTTCTTGGAGACGAAAATACAATTTTCGAATTATATATTAAAAGCAGAAAAGGCGTCTCAAGTTGCAAATTTTAAGTCTAAATTTAAATGAGGCAGTAGTGAGAACCATTAAAATAATATTTTATTTTTGAAAGTTTTGGAAAGGCAATCCTCTATTTTGTATTGGGTGTTAACACGGTTTCACACAACACGGTGCTTTCTAGTAATTTACCTACCTTGTTATAGGAGCTATTTTTGTATAAGGGAAAGCATCAATAATAAGCAAATACAACGCGGTGAAACTATTTTTTCAAAATTCGGTTTCGATTTGTTTAGTCCAAACGGGCACTATTAATTTCGTTTTGGCATTTTGCGTTGAAAACTATAAATGGCGAATCAATTTTCAAATTGTTGCCACCAAATATTAGACCCCTGTATTATATTTAAAGAATTAAATAATGAAGAATCTGCGTGAATGTATGTATATTTCTCGCAGTGTGATAAAACAACGGTACCAGAGTCATCAAAATTTGAATAACGTAATCTTCCATGTGGGATGTAGAAGGCATGGGGCATAGGCGCGCTGAAGCCCTAATTTGGAATTTTAAATTCATTTTATTACTGATTTCATATTTTGTAACACTTCAACGAATCTTTGATTAACACAACTTGGCGATTACAAAGCGAGCAATGGCAACTTTGTACGAAAAAAAAAAGTTTTTATCTCCAGTACGCGAGACTGTGTATCGGAAATTCTAAAGACATGTTCATTTTAAAATTATTTTACGATATTGCTCTTAAATTGAATTTTATGGTTTGAGTACGTAGAACATGATATTTAATAAATAAAGGTAATACACAAAACGTTAAAAAAACGCACCTTTGGACGCAACCTAAAATCAGAATTCCTTTCAGATTTTGTTTAATTTTTTTAATATTTAAATGATTTTTCGCTCATATTTTCGTTTAATGAAAACGAAGCAAATCAGAATTTTACTGTTTGTACTACACAATAGAGCAGAAGAAATTTTTTCAATGAAACTTGGATGAAAATTGTAACTTAATTTCTAGATTTTTTGCGAATTTTTGAAAAATCATTCGAATATTGTAGATTTTTTGACATTTATGCTTTTAAAATTTCAACATCTCAAAATGTCTTAGATATAAACCTTTCAAATTTTTACATATTGTAACGTTTCTCCCTCTGCATGAATACGACCGAAACATTTGTAAAATTTTTCCTTTTTATATTATGAAACAAACTTTTCACCCTCTTTTAAAGAAGCATAAAAAATACTAATTAAGCGATTTTCTCCATTTTTCAAGAAAACGTTATGCAGTCTGCAGCAGAAGGGTCGAAAAATAGCCTTTCCCGCTGAAAAATTGTTTAGTATCTTGGCATCAGGCCAAGATACTAAACTAAGTTTAGTATCTTGGCATAGTGACGAATTGGCGATATTCGTTTTCTCTTCAAGCAAAATACACGTTGTAATACTCGTATTGCATCCAATTTCCGAAACTGATTATTGAAAGCGATTTCTTCATTCTCTAAACGATGTTCTGTTATTTTTTTAATTTCACAGATTTTACATAAATTGTAATATAGTTTGTGCTTTAATAATTATTATAAGTTTCGTCATTAATGTAAAACTAGACTAATGTAACTAAGACTAGAATAATATACATTTAAAAATAAATAAATAAAATACATTTAAAAAAAGATTTTCATGCAAGAAAGTTTTATTTAAAATGAGTGTGATAATTAATACACTAAGAGCGATAGATTAAACATATCTATTGATAGAATTCAACTTCAAATTTATATCGGAAAAGTAAAAGCGAAGCACCTAAATAACGAAATCTATTAATTTATAAGTTATTTCTTCCGCCTTCTTCGCATGCCTTCGTGGTGTAGTGGTCAGCACGCTCGACGCTTAACCGAGAGGTCCGTGGTTCGAGTCCCGGAGAAAGGGTTGCTCATATTTCCTGTCTGATGCTTTTAAAAAAATACCTAATGTCTCTACAATGGCGCCCGAACTAAAAAGAGGGATGAATGATGATTTTCCAATACCAGGATTTGGCATTTGGGTCTCCTAATCCCCAGTCGCCCTTTAAAAGGGGGAATATATAAAGTGTTTCTCTCGCCTTCTTCGCATGCCTTCGCGGTGTCTTGGTCAGCACGCTCGACGCGTATTCGAGAGGTCCGTTGTTCGAATCCAGGCGAGGGCATTACTAATTTTTCAATCTCTCTTGCATCAAAAATCCTGATGTCTCTACAAATTTAATTGCAGTATCAAATGTATAAGCCGTGATCTTTTTAAATTTTGTATTAATTGAATTGTTTTGTCAATTTTTTTTTAATCCAGTGTCTGTCACTTGCCTATTAAGCAATGGTTATTTCTAAGGCCAGAAGTATTGGCCATTTATTGTGGAATGGCACTTAATAAGGCGGCCATCCTTGGCTCCTATGAAGAAGGAACGGATGACCATGCCTTCTCCGGAATTCGATCCCGAGCCCCTTTGGTACCGCAGTAGGCTACCCTCTGAGCAGCGCATTGCGAAATATATAAGCCATTATTTTTTTTTAATTTATCATAAGCGCTTCACGCTTTTATTATTCGGGTTATAAAAGTGAAGATGAATTCTGTAAATATAATTATTTAATCTGTTATTCTCGTTTAATTGCATGACAAATTATTTTAAGTAAAATATTCTATAAGAATCCCTTTTTTTTAAAGCATTTTTTCCAAGTTGAGAAAAGTTTTCTAATGTAAACATCGTAATACACCCTTTAAATAAAAACATAATAAATAATAATAATAATAATAATAATACCTTTTCTCTTCATACATTTGCTTCTACTCGATAAGCCTCCTATCTAGATCTGGAGGTAAACTGTATCGCACTACCCCCAATGACCGACCCCTTTTCACTTGGATCTCAGACGTGGAGTCCGAAATGACTATTTTACGATGCTAGCATAAATTTACGGTCTGCCGCCATCTTCCATCCACTCGTAAAACACGAACCGTCCTTTCAATTAGCTGTTATATATAGTCACTTTGGACCCCTTTCATTAACCCCTTCACATATGGAAACCACAAGAGGGGAGATTCATACGGAGGGGATCGACGGTGTGCATGATTGATTTATGACTATCCTTGTTCCAGGATTCGCATGCTTCGTGACTCCCCAAGTCTGTTCGACAAGCAACAACCATCTCGTTTCAAAGAGTTCTGCTTCTTTGTTTTATTCGGTGTCGTCCATTGCTGCTTCACACAAAGATGCTATTATTCAATATCATGAAATCCGCGTTAAGCCATATGTGCGGCACTGGACTTCCGATGGCATCTGATTTCAGAGGGAAGAAATTGCCCTGGTCCGGATTTCTCTTCATTGCTTTTTGTTATTATTCTCTTCATTGCTTTAATTATATATTTTATTTTTTGTTTTGGTCATGTTTTATCTGTGTTGCTTAATGTAGCATCATTATGAAGTCAGCGTAATATTTTGTTGGTGTTCCAATATAGGTATCTATGATACATATAACAGTTTGGAGATTTCAGATTAAGAAATAAATTTCTAAAGTAACGCAGTATGCTGCGAATTTAGTTAAATAATCAAGGGATAGTAATTAAATAAATAAAATCAAGAAAGGATTCAACCGTTTAACGGCTAGTACACACATTATAACTTTAAAAAAATTGAATGAAGTTGAAACAAAACCAATTCGTCAAAATAAAAAAATTGAATGAAGTTGAAACAAAACCAGTTCGTCAAAATAACATAATAAAATTAATATAAAGAATGTTGTTGAAAATTCTTTGATTTTTTTCAAGGAGCAGCCGAAGAATTTTCAATAGAGTCATCTTTCTTAACTATACCTGGATAAAGGTGCAATAAAGTAAAAAAAAAATTGTGAGATAAAGTGAAATTTTTTTAAAGTTTTTAAAAAATTTCCACTCTATTCCACTTTTAAAGAATCTTAATTTAAAAATTTTATTTAAATGAGTTTTTATTTTACAATTTTTTTAAATTAGTATTAAAAATTACACAACTATAATTCAGAAATATGGCTCTATTTAAATTTTAATGCGTATTTTTCTGTTATATGTTTGATCTCTTTCTTGATTTAATTATTTTCTTGATTATTTCTCTTACATATTCGTGTATACATGCAATAAAATCATATTGATTTATAATCTGCTTTACAGCGTTGCCTTATGAAACACTAATTAATAATATAAGAAAATATGCATCGCTAATTTCCCTGATGATGCATTAAAACACATATTTTAAAGAATTGATCATCAAATGACAAAAAGTATGAAAAATGAGTACTAGAAAGGAGAATGTTAAGACCCACATAGTCGAATATGCGAACAATGTATTTATGAAAAAATCCAAAATTTAAGTTAAAAGTTTGAAAGAACATTTAATGGAGTTGAGAATTACTTTTCCAATTATTACGAATTCGAGGAAATATCTCATATAAGTGTTCTGCACGTAATTTATATATTTTCTCTATGCATACGTATGCAAAAAGTATAAAAGTATTTAAGTATTTTATAGGAAACTGAATAAAGTAAAAATGTGCCGTTTAAATTTCATAATGAAAGTAAAATTATAAAAAAAAATACACTTAAGCACTTAACAATCTACCACATTATTTATTAGATATAATATTTTTGCACTTACCTCACATAAACTTCAATTCAACATCAAAATCGCAAAACATTTAAACGTTTAAAAATAGCATATCTTTAGAATTTTCAACAGACTTGCGAGCTATAGATAACAATATTTTTTTCTGCACAGTGTTTCCTCTGCTCGCTTTCAAATCGTTGAGTTTATTAATTAAAATATCATTAAAGGTTTACAAAATATTAAATATAAAATTCGAAATTCAAAATTAGGTTTTCCAGGTTCACATGTTCGGGTAGAGGACAGCGTTATTCAAAATTTAATGGCTCTAGGTACCTTCATTTTTTCAGAGTGCGAGGAACTTGCATGCATACATGCAGCTTCTTCATTATTTAAATTCTTTAAAGTAACACAGATCGATAGTGTTTGGTGACAACAATTTGAAAAGTGATTCGCCGGTTATAGTAGAGGACGCAAAATCCCGTTTCGCGGGCCATTCTGGGCTAACACCCTTTTGGGCTAAAAAAAAGAAGCTTTAAATTTCCTTTATGTAGAGACTATCTTAGGAAAAAAAAAGAAACCATATATTTTTTAAATCTTTTTTTAGACATTTTAAATGTTAACTTGCATACAATTAACAGATATCTGTATTTCATTAATGTTTATTTTGTTATTTTATTATTTCGAAATGTTATTATTTTCTATTTAGTTTCTTTTATTTTTGTTTAACATATTGATTGTTAATTTAATATTTTTCCTTAACTTGTTTTCTATCTGCATCTCAGCACTGCCTCTATGATGTTACTAATATCTCCTTCCTTTCTTTCCCCTCCTTCTTCACTTTTCCTTTCCTCTCCTTCCCTTCTTCCTCTCTCTCTTACGTCTTCTTTCATTCTATATTAGACATAATATAACCATACCAATTTACATGTATTAACAAGCAATTGTATTGTACAAAACGTCTCAAATTGAATAGATGTCTAGGTTCACAATTGTGAAAGCAGATTTTTTTTTGGGGGGGGGGGGAGGAGGTAAAAATAATTGTAATTTTCTTTCTCATTTCTTATATTGTTTGTTCATTGAATTATTTTGTTTAATGTTAATTTTCCCCTTTTTTTATTTCCTCTGTTTCCTTTCTTTTTCTTCTTTCTCTGCTTATTTTCTTTCCTTATATATTATATTATCTTAGAATATACGTTGAAGAGCCAAACATTATGACCATCCCCACATTTTTCAATGAATTCGTCTGAATTACGTGGACGGGACGTGGTTAAGTGAGAATGGTATTTAATTGCTGCTGGAGAAGGTAAGGATCATTCTGCGAATGATAGGAAAGGCTGCTGATCTAAGCGAGTTTGATAAACGGCATATTGGTTATTGGTAACGGCCAGAAGACTCGGAGTAAGTATCTCTGAAGACTCGGATCTGTGTTAGAGTGGTCCGAAATTGCATGACTTGTAGGTTGTTCAGGACCTGCCATTGTTGTTATGTATGCAAAGTGAATAAATGAAGGTGAAACCAACAGTACACGCCAAGTTGTTGGATGTCCAAGCGGCATCAAAGAAAAACGAATTCGGAGACTTTCTCGCTTGGCACAGCAAAATCGGCGCAAGACAGTGGCTCAGCTGACAGCGCAATAGTATGCAGATGCAAGGTGCAAGTGCTTTGGAAGACACATTTCAGAGGACAATGTCGAATATAGGACTGCGCCGCAGACGTGCCACTCGTGTGCCTCTGTTGACCAAGCCTCATTGTCAACTACTCCTACAATGGGCCACAAGCATTGATACTGGACTATGGATATGTGGAAGACAGTTGTTTAGTCACATGACTCATGATTTCTCATTCATCACATCGATGGTCGTTTCAGGGTACGCCGTCCCCCCCCGTACAGCAGTTCATGCACAGGCTGCTGGTGGTAGTATAATGCTTTGTGGGACGTTTTAATGGGCGGCTCTGGGATCCTTAATTGTGGTAAAACAGACCAAGAAAGCTGTGGACTATCTGAACATAAAACGGCACCCTTACAGCAGAACAACGCCCCATGTCACAAGGCTCGAAATGTCTTAGAGTGGTTCGAGGAGCATAAGGATGAATTCCAGTTAATGTCCCTTTTGCACCCATGCCAAGGTGAGCTGTAGCTGTTTTGCAGGCTAAAGGTCGCTCAACGCGTTTTTATGTAGGCATAATGTTTTAGCTCCTTCAGTGTATATATTTATACCAATATACATTTATATTGAGAAACAATTTTATAGTGCCGAATGTGTCAAAAACTGAATGGATGCCAAAATGCAAAACCATTAAAACAAAACATATTTGTTAAAAACATTTGTTATTTCCTGTTATTTTGTAGCAAAAATCTGTATGACTTGAAAATTTTCGCTAAAGTTCCACCAAGTAAGTATATAAGGTGATAGTCGTCAAGACGGAACCAGCTGCTTACTTTGTGGTCTCCCGATCTTTGTAGTCTTTACTTAAACAAGGAGAATTAATTTTAAAGTGTGTTTATTATACGGAAGTGATGTTTACAGAACTTCATTCTTATGTTAAAGTTCAAAATAAGTATGTAACTATGCTCGAATACTGACAGTTTCGAAAAATTACTAGTATGTAAAGAAATGTAAAGAAGTTAACAAAAAAAAATCCCATCTTGTTTTTAATGAATTAAATCATTTATCTACAGGAGCATAAAACACTTACAAACCTGTTTATAATTAAAATAAGAAATAAATGATAAATAATATTTGTTATCTTTCAAAATTTAAATTAAATTGTTGGAAAGGTTTATTTATTTATTCATTTAAATACTTCAAAGGAAATGTAGGTTGCCACTTGAGGTAAATATTTATTGCAAACTTTTCAAGCTGTATACAAGCAGTCCAGTAAAATAAATTTGATACTCCAATTTGAATAATTAAATTTTTCATTATGAAATAAGTATATGAGTTTCTACATAGTGTTTCTTTACTGTGAAATAATATCATAGCATTTTTTTCTTACTAGTCGGTTAGTTTTTAGAACGGTTCACTTTGAATATAAGATTATATGCTCAATATTTCTTAATTTCGGTGCTACCAGTTCTTACACTCGTAGGCCTATCTTAAATTAGTATGCTTAGCTTCACATTTTTTTTGTGAAACAAAAGTCTGCAAGAATATATTGCAATTTCTTTTTAACGTAATTTTTTCGTATTTGTTAATCATTTAGGAATTTGTGTTTAACATCTTGAAATTTTAATGGTAAACGCTACGATATTTTTACGAATTTCTACATAGGTAGATAGCTCTAGTGCAATTGCATGTGAAATTGCTGTATTTTTCTGGATAATATAAGACGAAAAATATTTAAAGCTATGCCGGAAAAATAAGAATACAGGAACAAGTCCATTTAACATTGAGCAAATGGGTATTTTGATAATTTGGCGAGAAGTAGCCAAATGTCGCCGGACTTGGCGACCATTTGGCGATATTTTTGTCAGCTCCATGTATCATGATAGTAGGTATTGTAATTGAATAAATGTTAACTGATCACTATAGTAGCTGTAACCGTAATTTAACTCTCATATTGCCTTCCAGTAATTTCGAGAAGAAGAAAGTACTAGAAATATCTCGGCGGCCAGCTGAAAACTGTAAAAGACTGGTGAGAGCATCTGTTCTCAATTGTTGCAGCTGTTGCGAGTTGTCTGTTCAGCGTGAGATTGGAATACTGAAATATCTCCGGGTTAGCTTTCTCTTTAGATGCGCTTTGCATTGCATTCTGTTTAACGTTCATAGTAGTTTGAAATCTAACTACTGATTGTACTCTGTGATACTTCGAAGAGTTGTACGATTAACCTGTATGGAAAGTTTCAGATCTTTGCATGTTTCATTTGATAAAATAAATCTTATCAACCTATCATCGGAGCTGTATGTTTACAATCTGTTATGAACCAGTACGCACGCAACAATATGCTAGACTGCAATCTTAAAATTTCCAGCTGCTACTTTTTATTTTATTTCCACTTTTGATTTTCGTCTACCTCCATATCTCGATAATAATTGCTTACTCTTTGACGTCTCGAATTATCAGTGCTCCTCCTCTTAATTATCAGTGTTCGTTGCTTAAAACATGATTTATTTAAAAGAAAGTTGTTGAAAAGCATTTTAAAATAAGGAATTGTTCTAAAAATTTTACAATTAAATTTATAAAAATAAAGAATTAAATTATAAAAATAAAGAATTAAATTATAAAAATAAAGAATTAAATTTACCTAATATAAATAAAATTAAATGAAGAGAATTTATAAAAAGGAAATAGAAATAAAAAGAATTGATTTTTAATGATGAATAAAATATGCTTAATATAAATAAAAATTTATCCCGCATTATGCTGTTGCAGATATAGTTGATGTAAACGGAAATCGAACACACGAGGCAAAGTTCTATCTCTTAAATGACTTAAGAATCTCAAATATAAGCTCATATTTTAAATTACTTCCTCGTAAATGAATATGTATATTTGGAATGTCTATTATTAATATTTTACCAGTAAGAATTATTTAATTGACTAAGTATTGTTTTTATGCAAAATCTATTGTAATAGTTTGCATTTTTAATTTTCTAATAATTATACAAAAACCAGTAATTTATATAGGTCATAATGTTGTTCATTCAGTTAAGAAAGAAATGGCATTTTTTTACCTTAAACTTTTTTTTTCCTTTTTCACAAAAAGCACTACATAACGTATACTGTATAATTGTCTATAATATGCTGTAGAGTCATCAGGATTTTTGTTCGAAGCAGGAGACAGGAAAAATGAAAATGCCCTGCCCGAGTCTCGAACCTCGGACCTCTCTAATTAGCGCCGAGTGGACTGACCATTACACCGCGAAGACATGCTGGAGAAATACCTTATAAAATAATAAAAAGTCTATAGAATAAATCTTTAGAATTTTCCCTTTGTAACTGCTATACCTAAGAACTGAAGAGGAGTGTTTGCATGATAAATTAAAATCATTACGTCATAATGCTTATGATACCTTTTATACTTGTTCCTTGTAACCAGATTCGACTGTCCATAAGTATCTTACTTAATAATATATTGACTTAAATAAAATTTTTCTTTACATGGAGTCTTTTGCAAGAGTATAATTTTAGGAGGTGATGCATTAAAGATTCTTACTTCAGATGCTTATAACAATTGTAGATTCAAACTTTTATGGAAAAGTTCATGAATAAATTCTAAATATTTTATTTCACTCCAAAAAAACTACAAAATAGTTTTTTGAAATCTAGGGATGATAAATTTCTCAAAATATCTCATAATCTATCTAAAATCTAACAGCCGGATGGACTACTGTTTCCAATACAGTAGATGCCGCTCAATGTGATTGCGATTCAGGTTGTCAAATGGAGAATACATAGCTTATTGGGATCAATAATTCGGTTAACGTTATCAAAATGTCATAGAAGGAATTTTTAAAACCGAAGAAAATTCCCCAAATTAGATCAAAATAAATTTAAGAAAACCATTTTAAAATTAGCAAAAAAAGCAACTTTAGTTTATCCCAGATTTTTAATAACTTATGATAGTTTCGAAACTGACCAGATGCAAGTCTGTCTTCTTCAGACAGAAGAAGATATTCGAGTATATCTGTCAGATGGGATGTCTTGAAAGAAATCCAGGCAAGTCATGCAATAAACTTTCTGAAGAACGTAAAGATGAAAGCTGTTAATTCCGTAGAAATGCTGATTTAAAAAACGCCCTTTGAGTATTAACTTTAGCGATACAGGATTCTGTCAAATAATTTATAAAAACGTCGTAAACAGTTCGTAAATGAGCTTTTGCAATAATGATATTGTGAACAATTTGTAAATAAACTCTCGCATTTTCCTAATTAAAATGCTGTAAATGTACACTGCGGGAAAAAAAAGGGCAATTCTATATGTCCTGTTCTACCAGACCGATTAACGGAATTTAAATTGCGTTTTTCATGTCTCGAAAGTGCGACTTAAAAATGTATATTAGATTTATATATAGCATTATTCTAACATAGGTATTTTGACACAAAATCGGATTTTTCTGAAATGACATGCCAATTTTTTCCATATTTCGATTCTACGACTCAAATTATGTCTAGATATCAGATTTTGAAAAATTTATTGCGAAATTTACGGAGGAATTCAAAAATTTCTCTTTGCGTATTTTTTTCAGTTTGCGCCAAGAATAATTCACTTGGCGAACTTCTTAATTTATATCAACCTAATTTTCCTTTCCTCTTCTGCATTGCAGACGAGAGGAAAAAAATCATCTTTCATACTTTAAAATAATTTCAACAAAGTGCGTAAACCACATTTGACGTTATTATCGCTCAAAAAAAAAAAAAAACATGCCAAGTTTCAAAACGCGCGAATGTGTAACTTCATGTGTGTCTTAGAAAATTTTGAATAAAAACTCTACTTTTTTGCAGGTTTGCCTAGAAATGCATCTACTTTAAGAGGATGTTAAAAATTTTATAGGTTATAATACAAAAATGTTTTCGAAAAATTTATTTAAAAATATAAATTTTAAAAATAAATCATAATAAATGTACGAATTATATTTTGATTAAGCTTAAATTTCGAATTGTGGGAGAAGGAATCATGTAAGTTTAAGAAAAAAGAAATATTAGTAAATATATATCAAATTCAATTAACATTGAGGAGCAAAAATTTTGAGAGCTAATTTTTTAAAAACTGCTCGTGCGATTTTTGCAAAACTTGGCAGTTTGGTATAATTTGAGTAGTAGAATAGATATATGGAAAAAAAACTGCAATGTCATTTCAGAAAAAATCCGATTTTGTGTCAAAATACTCATGTTAGAATAATACTATATATAAATCTAATATATATCTTAAGTCGGGCTTTGGAGACATGAAAAACGCAAGTTGAATTTTGTCAATCGGTCCAGTAGAGCGGAAGATTTAAAACCGTCCCTTTTTTTTTTTTTGCACTATAGGTATTTATATGTTTTAAAACATGCATCAACGTTTAATTATGACAATAAAACGCTGAGAACACCATTTTACCATATTAACAAACCATTTTTGAATATGGCACGTACTTCATAGCAACATAAATAAACATCTGTAATATACATCACCATTCTAAGATGACTTCCTTCAAGGAAGGATAGCGTCAAGTTCTTCGGTAGAGTTTACTGTAGATGCAAATTACAATTCGTGACTTCACATCCTATAAATGTGATATTGAATAGCACAGGACGTCATGGGCATAGCAGTAATTTGGCAGTCGAAATTTCGGACTATTACCTACTGTACAACTTTAAAATCAAAAGATCTTAAAGCCAAAATATCCAAAAATTTGATCTTTTGAAAGTGGTTTATAAATTAGATTGGTATTATATGCTTTGTTGAAAAATATTGTTTTCTGTAAATTTTGAATCATCGCGTTATGGAACGGCACCTAATGTGTGACTGACACCACCACAATCATTTTAATATAACAGCATTAAAACAACAGGTCTGGGTCAATATTTAACATTATAAACCTAAAATCTTAAGATAAATCGCTGCTACTGACAATAAAAGATCTAAAATTTTATAGTTCAAAACAAGCAGTTAAACTGGCGTTTGAATACAGGTATTAATGGATTTTATGATTTTATATACTGTATATTCTGGCACATAACGCCCACTTTTTATACCAAAAATGAGATCGAAATTTGCGGGTGCCCATTATACGCCAGATGTGAAAATTGTAGTTTTAAAACTAAGGAAAGAAAAACATATGGCGATTTTTTAGGACCCAATTCGCAATAGTTTCTTCTAGAATAGCCCATTTCTTTACTTCTTTCCGCAAAGCACATGTATTCTGTTGTATGTTAATTGTTATGATGTTATTTTTCTTCCACTTACCACTGCCAAATATCTTTGCTGTAGCACGATTTCCATTTTCTTTCGCAAATTGAAAATGGCTGTGCATTTGAAACCAGTACTGTCTTTGTGTCATTTGGGAGGAGCTATGTTTACTACTAAAAGAAACGCTATATCAACTGTTTTTCAGCTAAAGCAAATTCGATTTACTATATTTCGATTTTCGCTTCAAAATCACGGCTTCAAATGACAGCAGAAAGAAAAAACATCTGTCTCCTAATTCCGAGAATTCGTTCGAATCGGAAGGACATTCGTATCCCATATTATTTCCTCCCTTTTCTCGAAACCCTAGAATAACATTCTTGTGCATACCTGCTATACAATTCATCCTCTTTGTAGAATTATTCACTCCCTCAAGCATTTCTCCCACATACATATTTTTTCCCTTATCGTTTGTCACTTTAGCGTACCATTATTGGAAAGCCTGCGAAAAATCTTCGAATGAACGACTTCAAAAGATAACAGCATCGCATGTGTATCTTTCAGGTTTCTTCGAAAGGAAAAGGGAGAGCTTTATATATATTATAGCGCTTTAAAAAAAGAAGCACGAATATACCTAAAAATTAAAAAATATAGTTTGAAATTACGCGTTCTCGTTATACACCGGTTCGCGTTATACGTCGGAATATACGGTATGTGGTTTCCCATTCACAAAGACTAAAGAAATAGTACTTATTTTTTAATGATTTTATGATCTTTGTTTTGATTTTGTTTTCATTTATTCAAATTAAATTAGTTAAATTCCATTGCTGATATTAAGGAAAATTTTTTCTCATCGTTTAATGTTACAAATCCATTATTAATATTATCAAAATAACCATAGACAAATGTGATCAGATTAAGCCGTGCCTGTAGTATATGAAATTCATATACTTAAAAATGTCCGCTGTTTCTTTTATCCGGCGCAACGGGTTTATTGAAAATAATTTCTATTAACATGAAATTATTCTAAAAGTCATAGCTTACAGTATAAAGGGAATCTGGTTCTGGCTATTCGAAATTAATATGAAGACATCATTTCGCAAACCATGATTTGCTGTTATAATATATCTTACATTAAACTTGAATAGTATACTAAGGCATCTTCGCCTAATGCAGCACTGGTGTTCATATCACTCCAGTGTATGTATGCAAACTGGGCACGGAATCACATAGATAGGTGAATTAACATACACTACATTAATATGAGGAATTTCAGACAAGTATGTATTATGGTCTTATAATCAGATGTTTGTATATACAATGAACTATCGATTATCCGGGTTAATGACGGCGAAGCAGGTCACGTACGATTGAAAAACGCAGATAATCCAAATTACCAATATTCCCGCAGACTGTATGTGTTTATGTCCTTAAAAAAACGCTGATTTTACTTTATTTTGGGGAACGTTTAAATATTTGTCAGTTTTACTGCGTGCTATTTTATCATTTTATTCGAATCCCCTTTGGTCTACGAAGTCTATTAGAATTTGTAAAGAACTCATTGCCGTTTCTCAGGAGTAATGCAGTTGTTAGTATCTTCTTCGCTTACGTATCTTCAGTATCACTCTCTGCCTCTTCTGTTTTCGTGAAATTTGAAACGATATCCGCATTACTCAAGCATCGAAAATCCAGTTCTATTGAATGGCCATCGAACCATTCCTCAATGTTTTCCCGATCGGCATTTTTTAGGAATTTTACATTTTCAATTTTTACTTCCTACTGCGAAGTAAAGGAAGGACTGTAATCGAGAAAGATTTTGGGTATCATATTTCAACAGAAATAGTCATTTTAATCGTTATGAATCCAATTGTATAAATTTTTGGGTGATGTCTGTACGTATGGACAGAATAAAGGTTTTTTTTTCCTAAACAAATTCTAAAATGTACAATCACATGTACGTGTATATGTATCTTGCATAACTCAAAAACAATTATCCGTAGAACGTTGCAATTGCTTATATGGGACTGCATCTGGTTGTGTGCTTTACTCTTTTTAATGTAATCATCAGTACTAAATATATTATACACATTTATGTTGTTACGGATTTCGTATTTAGCTATTTATTTAGAATTGTAATTAAAATTGCTTTATTTGCCCGTGCAACGCAGACGATTTAGCTGCGTCGGAAAAGTAAAAATACAAGAGCGCATATTTAATATTTAATAAATAAATATCTCGTAATTATTGTTGCCATCCACAAATATCGAGAAAAATCGAGGTTTTACCAGAATATTTTAGTAAATAATTAAAAAGCTTAGAAAAGCCGAATTAAAACACCTCATCTCAGTTGTAGTTGTAGCTGTTTTTTAGAGAACTGCTGTTTGTTTACTTAATGCTGTGATTGATTGTAGCGAATTCGCTGCGAGATTGGATTAACTTTATCTGTTTTGAATTGAATTCTGTTTAACGTTTGAGATATTGTGATATTGTACCGATATCTCTGAGGAAATATTTCAGTATTTTGTTTTATTTGGTGTGAAAAGAATAAATTTTATTAACTTTTGAACGACTTATGCATTCAATCCATTACGAAAACCCATACCCAGACAACAATTTTTGGTGTCAGAAGTGGGGTTTTGGAATGCCAATAACGCGAGTAATGAAAGTGTCGGCGCTGTTTTGTCCCAAGATATAGAGGGCTAAGAACGTGTAGTGGCTTACTGGAGCAAGTGCCCGTCTAAACCGGAGAGGAATTACTGTGCCACCAGGAAAGAGTTGCTCCCCATAGTCAAAGCCGTAGAACATTTCCATCATTATCTATACTGCAGAAAATTCCTGCTTCGCACAGATCATGCATCATTGGTCTGTCTTTTAAATTTCAAGAATCCTGAACGTCAAATTGCCAGGTGGCTACAGGAACTCCAGAAATATGACATTGCTATCCGTCATCGAAAGGGATCATCTTATGGAAACGCTGACGCCCTGTCTAGAAGAACTTGCCCATAAAACTGCCGATATTGTTCCAGGGTCGAAGCTAAATACCAGCTGCTTAATCCGGTCGCACGACGAATTACAACATCAGCATCGGCTGATCCAGACCCATGGAGTGACAAAGAAGTCAGGAAAGACCAGCTGGAAGAACGTGACATTAAACCCATAATTGATTTAATAGAGACTTCAAACAGAAAACCTACCTGGCAGGACATTTCGAGCTATAGTCCCACGATAAAACAATATTGGGATCTCTGGGAATCACTCCATATTCGAAACGGCGTCTTGTATCGGAAATTCGAATCGGATGATGGAAAGGCATTCCGATGGCAACTGCTACTCCCAAGATCCCGGATCCCGGACTTTCTTAAAGAACTACATAGCAGCCCTGCAGGAGGCCACTCCGGAATAATGAAGACCTTGCAGAGAGTTCGGGAGGGCTTCTACTGGAATAATGCAAAGGATGACGTGAAAAAGTGGTGCCGATCTTGCGATGCCTGTGCAAGTCGAAAAGGACCGAAGAAACGCAGCCGAGTGAAGCTGCAACAATGTAGGAGCCCCTTTTGAACGTATCGTCTTTGACATCTTAGGACCTCTGTCACGAACTGCTGATGGCAACAAATACATCCTCATTATCATTGATTACTTCACCAAGTGGCCTGAGGCGTATGCTATTCCTGATCAAGAGGCTGTCACAGTAGCAGAGATGATGATACAGCAATGAATTTCCAGGTTCGAAGTGCCTCTTCAGTTACATTCCGATCAGGGAAGAAATTTTACCTCGGCTGTAATCAAAGAACTCTGCAAGCTACTCGGCATTGACAAAACAAACGACGCCTTTACACATCCTCAGTCGGACGGCATGGTAGAGGTTTAATCGAACTATTCTCAATAACTTCTCATTAGTGGTTTCCAGAAACCAACAGGACTGGGATAAGAAGTTATCGCTGTTTCTACTGCCTTACCGCAGTGCTGCTCTCGAGACTACCGGCTATTCCCCATCTCAGATGCTCTTCGGTCGTGACCTTCGTCTGCCATGTGATCTTTAGTTTGGTTACCCTCCGGATGCGCCTTCATCGCCTGAGGAATACATTCAAGATCTCCATGCCTGGTTTGAAGTGATACACAACTTTGCAAGAGAGCAAGTCCACTTGGCGACGGAAAAGTTGAAGACCTGATAGTACACCAGAGCTACAGAACAAGGCTGAACGACGTCGTGGTTCGGATCCGTAAGTCTTCGCACTCTAAGCCTAAAGTCGTCCATTACGACAGGTTAGCTCCTTACTATGGCTATAGTACGTAGTGTATATAATTTTAAATAGTAATGTAAATAATATAAGACCATGGTACTTTTTGTATTTGTATTTGATAGTATTTGTATTTAGTATTTGATAGTATTTGTAGTTGATAATATTTGTATTTAGTATTTGATAGTATTTGTATTTAGTATTTGATAGTATTTGAAATGTATTTAGCGTTTGATAGTATTTGATTTGCTGAAAGCTACTTATTGCAATTATTGTTTATTTTGTTAAAGTTACTTATCACAATTATTGTTTTATAGTAAAGTAATGCTTATTATTGCGTTGATGCCTTAATTGTAAGTTTGGCTTCCTGTTCAGGGATTGTACTACCCGGGACGTGCAGTTCTTGGGAAGGGGACAGTGTTATGGATTTCGTATTTATTTGGCTATTTATTTAGAATTGTAATTAAAATTGCTTTGTTTTCCCGTGCAACGCAGACGATTTAGCTACGTTGAAAAAGTAAAAATAAAAGAGCGCATGCATTTAATATTTGATAAATAAATATCGCGTAATTACTGTTGCCATCCACAAATATCGAGAGAAATCGAGGTTTTACCAGAATATTCTCATAAATAATGAAAAAGCTTATAAAAGCCGTATTAAAACACCTCATTATCAGTTGTAGTTATAGCTGTTTTTAAGCGAACTGCTGTTTGTTTACTTAATGCTATGACTGATTGTAGCGAATTCGCTGTGAGATTGGATTAACTTTATCTGTTTAGAATTGAATTTTGTTTAACGTTTAAGGTATTGTGATATTGTATGAATATCTCTGAGGAAATATTTCAGTATTTTGGTTTATTTCGTGTGAAAAGAATAAATTTTTTTAACTTTTGAAGGACTTGTGCATTCAATCCATTAAGAACCCGTACGCACGCAACAATATACACACACCCACTCCTTTCTCCGGCTTATAATACTTACCCTGGCTTTATTTCCGCAATCATTGCCCGTAGTCATATATACTTCCAGTTGCAGAAAAGTTTTAAATGACCAAAATATTTCTGTTTTGATAATGTCAAATTAAAATACTACTACTAATAATAATAATAATATTAATAACAATAATATTTTTTGACAAATAACGAAATCTAACTTTTAATGCTGTCTCCAAGTTTCTATATATACAAATGGGAATGTTTTATCAGCGTTATGAGAAAATAAAATTATAAAAAGTTTGACTTGCGTACGACAAAAATTGACTGGAATATTTAATTTCAAATTTACAACTTTTACTATATTTTCACTTTGCCTTGAAGGATCGGTTAGTTAAATTAGAGAAATTCGATGAGATAAGTTTAAATGAAGTGCCACAAAAAGTCTGTAAAATTTAATAGGTCAGACAAGCAAGTCACGTGACGTCCACATATGATTTTTTGGTATGCAACTTCAGTTATTGCCTCGACTTCTTTACAATTAGATAAACCTCCAATTTCCGTGTTAGGAAGAATCTTTCTCCTTGACCGAACTAATGTTATTGGCTTTACTTTCGACTAAGAGTTTGCTACTCAGTACATGGCATCTGATCACCAATACCGCTACGCACGGATAATCGAGAGAACACTGTATAGTACTGTGTAACACTGTACTCTCTGCAATTTCTTTAAATTTTCGATACTATGTGCAATATGTTAAAGGTGCCAGACAGTGTTTAATTCGAATTTTTATGTGATAATGTTCCTTTAAATAATTAATAATAATAATAATAACATTATGATATTTATTTATTTATTTTTAACTAATAGTTAATTTTGAATAGATTTTTTTTAGGAAATTTTGAATAAAAAAACTCTAATTTTTTGCAAGTACTACTTTAAGATGATGGCGAAAATTTTATAGGTTATATTTCAAAATTTTTTTCGAAACATTTATAAAAATCATTTAAAAATACAAATTTAAAAAATAAATCACAAAAAATTGACGAATCTTACTTGGATTGAACGTAAATTTCGAAATATGAAAGGAAGCCTCAAATAAGTGTAATAAAAAAGGGATATTAATAAATGTATACCAAATTCAATTAACATTGAGGAGCTAAAATTTTGAGAGCTCATTTTTTAAAATCTACTTGTGCGATTTTTACAAAACTTGGCAGTTCGGCATAATTTGAGTCGTAGAAAAAAATCGGTATATCATTTCAGAAAAAGTGCGATTTTGTATCAAAATACCTATATTAGAACAGTGCTCTAATAAATCTAATACATATCCTAAGTCTCGCTTTCGACACACGAAAAACACAAGTTAAATTTAGTCAATCGGCCAAGTAGAACGGGAGATATAAAACTGTCCTCTTCCCCCCTTTCTTTCCGTAGTGTACCTTTCCTGAAATATTGAGGTAAAGTTTTCTTCTTGGAGACCCGGATGGCTTCGAATTCCTAGAATATCTGAAAAAATCATTCTCTTTTAGAGCATAAAGAAGCCTATTGGAATAAAATCTTACAGTGAAAGATCAGGCCTATAGTTCTTCTGCTGGCCATAAACTGTTTTCTCTACGAGAAATGGGCAACGGCATAACCAGAAGAGGGAGGAAAGGGCCCTTATCGGTTTGCTTTGTTTCAGTATTTTATAAAGCTGCGTTTGTTCTTTCTTCTGAATATGAGGAGATTGCATTCTTTTGCAAGATTTAAGCTATTCTTCATAAGGGCTACAACAGTTTGCTTTGAAACCATACATAACAAGCCAAAGAAGAAACACGCCAAAGTAAAAGGTAAAATCAAGTAAATCAACAACTTTTTGTTTGGCTCCGATTTAGTCAAGATTCTACTGATTTCGAAGGCTTACAGGTTTCTCTTCAATTAAGTGCAAAGAAATCTGCAAAGAAGGGAAAGGCACTGTTGTATTATTACTTAAAAGAAGTAATGCGAACGAGAAGGTAGTGCCATGTGTTTGCAGAAAATTAACGAAAATTGAAAAATTAAGTTAACAGAATTTTCGAAATATTAGAAAGGACTGGACTGGAATTAAAGTTTAAAAATTAAAAAAATAAGTTAATTAAATTTTAAAAGCATCCATGTTGGATTGGAATTAACACTTAAAAGTTTAAAAATTAAGCTAATAAAATTTTAAATGCGCTAGGAAGGACTAGATTGGAAGTAAAGTTAAAAAATTGAAAAATTAAATTAATTTTAAAAGTTAGAGAGGATTGGTTGCTTTTAAAATTTAATTGACTTAATTTTTCAGTTTTTTGACATTAATTCTAATCTAGTCTTCCAAAATTCTATTAACTTGATTTTTTTAATTTTCGGTACAATATCTGCCGACAGATGGCGCTACCTTTTCGTTCGCTTTACTCCTTGTGGGTATAACACAGCCTTAACTTTCCATTTGTTGCAGATTTCTTTGCTACTGATTAAGAGGAACCTGTACCTGTTAGCCCTCGAAACTGATAGCGTCCTGGCTAAAATTTACGCCAAACACTAGGTTGTTGTTTTTCCTAATTTTATGTACTTCACTTTTCACATTATCCAAAAAGACGGAGCGTCACATATCCTTTTAATAAAACTCTCTATCCTGCACTGGGAAAATTTTTGTGTCATAAATTCATCCGTAGGCTTAGCGACAGTGGTATGGCTAGAGAGATGAATTAGAGGGGCGGTCCGGCCCAAGTGGCAAATATGTAGCGGTGGAATTTTTTGCTTAAAACGTTATTTTATAGGGATTATTCAGATGGATAGTCGAGGCAGGTGAAGAATAATTAGATTCTAAATTGCCACATTTAATTAAATTGAGAAAAAAAAGAATTTTTTCTCACTTTAGATAAAGTATTCAAGGTAATCACCACATGATTTCCACAGCTACATACTTTCGTTATACTATTTTTTATTCCGCCTGAAGTTTTGAAGGCAAATTACAAATAGGAACTAAATTATGATGACAATTCTCTTTCGGAAAACTAATATTTCAGAGTTTTATTTCCATCATTGCTAGAGAAATCGAAACAGGGACGGGGAAGGGTAGTCCCTTTTGAAGTTTTCCAGTTTATTCTACGATATAATCTTTAGAACGAAGTTCCAAATATTATGATAGTAGTTCCAACTTTTCTCACCTTTGCCGTAAGTGTTGCTAGCTGAAGCGTTTTCTAAATAAAGCCATTTAAGAAGTATTTAAGAACTGCATATGTCTACTTTGCATTTCAGAAATCTTTCTACACTGGCTACTTAACATCAAGATGAGCAATGTAACAAGAGAGGCCGCTCAAATGACATCGATGGCTTCGCAAACAGAAAAAAACAAGCAAAATAATATAATATAATTTTAAATTGTTGGCGTCAATGTTTTTCTTCCAAAAATAGATGTAAAACTTTAATTTATTTCCCTACATGCTATTTTGATATTTTTTGTAGCTATTTGTTTGTGTATCAAGAGAGGTAACAAATTCAGGGACCGCCCCGAGCGGCAAAAGTTCTATCTACGTCAGTGGTGAGGAGTAAAGGAATAGCATTTTTATTGAAGATACGTTGACTATTATTTAAGAAATACACATTGGATATAGCAAAATATATATCTGCCCGGAATACAGATTTTCCAAGTGAGGTCAAGCCTTTCCATGAACCATGAGCATCTTGAGAGATTCAGGACTTACGCGACGGAAGCTTTGCAATGAATTTGCTTGAAAATCCTTGTAGATCTTAGCATTCATTAATGCTCATTCTAACTAATGTCTTCATTTATTCAATGCTTTCATCACTACGAGATGTTGTCATAGGCTTACCACTTCGAGTAGTGTCTTCAGTAGCAGACTCTTCCATCCAAGGTTTACCCATTTTGAAACAGGATTTTAAATTCTATACTTAATCCTACAACCACCGCTACACTATTGCACGCTGGACTTGTAAGACATTGTCTCCTCTTTACAGCGCCTTTTCGTGGTATAACCGGGAGCACGTACGGCTTCCGGTCAGGAGATCCAGAGTTCCGAGGAAGCTCTACTAATCTCTTCAATTCCTTGACTTGAAAAAAATTCTAAATCACTTAAAGAATGGTTCCAGAAAAAAATATGTATATATATATATATGGTGCACGATAATTCATCACCACCCCAATTTAGCGATCAGTTTCCCTCCTTTCGTTCACCAACACACGAGGAAAACTCCAAAAACGCTTATACAGCCCAGCCCAACCCAGCCCATTCTTCGGGATTCGAACTCCGGACCGAACTACCAGTGCTCAGCAACTTTTACGCTCTGCCGCTGGTGGGTCTCTCTGCGAGTCGAACTACTTAATATTGTGCATTATTTATTTGTATGTTGCATTTAGAGCGATAATTTTAGGGTTTATTTAGCATAGAACTGATTTTTTTTTTTGCCACATGTGTTTCATATAAGTGCTTATTTTTTCTATAGAATTGAACATTCTTCACTTTAATTTGTAAAAACACCTCAAATAGAACGCGAGATATGATCGAATACCTGACTGGCCTTGTGGTGGCACTTGACTACTTTTCGCTAACCTGATGTCTTCTGAAAGATTTGGGAAAATACATTTTTGAAGTCCTATGATCGTTTTTTTTTCCGAAGCTTATAGAAGCATGTACGACACCAGATCCTTACCCGTGTTACACTCTATATTAATACAGTTCCGAGAGCTAGGGCAAGTTAATTGTTAATCAGCTGTGAGAGTAACTGTTTCAAAGAGAGTTTGCAGAATTAAGTTCAACCTATGAGAGTTTTCGGGAATTAACAATATTTCTCGAGTATTAAGGAGGGATTTTTCAAAATCTGCTTTCTCTTTAAGCTAATTACAGCTATTTATTCTGCTGCGTGTCATTATTTTTTATAACGAACTGTCAGTCTCTTTCTGCTCATCTAGAGTGATATATTACAGCCATGTCTGTCTTCAAGTGTCATCCTCCTAACTACGCAATAAAGCTTTTGCTGTACGTTACAACGCAAAGAACCATCATCAGTCCACTGAAGCTATTCCCATATCATCCCATTACACACACACACACACACACATATATATATATACATTTAATACAGAATATATGAATGAATAATTATCTCCTATGAAATGCGAAGTGAAATTTTGATAGTAAATGTTGACTATTGTGGAAATTAATAGTTGAAATTTGTAAATACGTAATTAAACTGGAATTGTTAATTAAAATGCGAATTTAAAGAATAAAACAAGAGAATTATTGCTGTTTCTATAGAAAGGTTCGACTTATCAAGGAGAACTGAGACCGCTCCATATAACCACCAATAATTCATCAGGAGAGTATTTCGTCATTTCGCATCTCTTTAGTTTTGCATTTTAATTAACAATTCCATTTTAATTATTCACAAATTCCAGTTATTAATTTCCGTAATAGTAAGCATTTATTACCTGAATTTCACTTCACGTTTCAAAGGAGACAATTTTCTCTTTATACAAAATATTCTCTATTATATGTATACCCGTATATACATATATTCTCTATTATATGTATACCCGTATATACATATTATTAACAAGTAAGAATGCAAAAGCTATAGTACACCCTAAACCCTCTGAATCCTATTCGAAGAAGCACGTTAGTGCCGAAATTACACATTAAATACAATTAAAACTTAAAATCATAAGCAAAAATTCACATGAAAATATAACTCAAATAATGCCTAGAAAATTGTAATTTTTGGGAAAAGCTGAAGTTGCAATAAAAACAAGGTATACAATAAACAAAAATGGTAATATCTCAGTGAGAGTTGCATAGTTGTCTCGTCAGGGAAAAAGGAAACCGTGCCCCTTCCATTGAAATATTACCTCCACGCGTTTCAACTGACGACCAATTGAGACAATACCGCGTCAAATAATTGACTGAACTTAAAAATCTATTACATCTTTCAATACTAATCTAAATCGTCTCAATTGGACGCCCCTTTTCCCTACGCGTGGAAGAAAAGAAACGTACTACTAAAACAAAACAATAATATATATTTATATATGGGTATTTATTAGTAATAAATTTATATATAATGTAAGGTATAACAAAATATGATAGCTGCTTTAAAAAATAATTGGCGACCTCAAAATTAACGTTCTAAATTTGGTGCTCCCCCCTAAATTCATCCTTTCTCCCAAATTCGAGATCATTCGAAATTACGTAACGTTTTAATGCAGATACCTCCTGCCCAATCAAACAATTGTAAACCAAAACTTTCTAAGTCGAGCTGAAACTATGAACTTTATCCCTTCTTCCTTTCAGCTACTACTTTCTTTCTTTCGCCTCTTCGCCAGCGTGCTAGCAGCTTGTCACTCAGCCTCTGCTAGACATTCGCCATTAATGAAAATGTAATTGCATATTTAAAATTATGGGGCGCGTGTAGCACCCCTAGTCTTCTACAGTTATGTATTAAGAAAGTCATCATCTAAGAATAAATGATGTTTAACTATCAAGCTGGTGCTGCTTCTAAAATTTCACCCGATCATCCATTACGCCATAATATCCATACAGCAGCAGTTTTTTCGGCCGTGCCTAAACGTGAATTGTTTTCATCTTCCGTCAAAAGTACATTTATTACATGTATACATAATTTTATAATATTACAGTATTTCTATTAATTTAATTCATTTAATTCCTAGGATATTAATTGCAGTAATATTTTAAATTTTATTTACGAGTACTGTATTTAAATTAGCTTTTTTAATACCCATGAAATTGCTTCTAATGAAGAGAAGAATAATTCATCACTCATCAAAAGCTAGAAATAGTTTACTTAATCGAACACATAGACAGATCGAAGAATGGGCCGCTTGCTCAAGCTTGTAGTCTACATTGAAAGGAAAGAAGCAAAAGTGCAGATTCAGCCAGTAAAAAAATACTAAGGTATCTAAGTCTTTATTTATTTCATGCACACTGGAAAATAGAATAATAATCATAATAAATAGTGTGTGTGAGAGAGACTTATCTTACTTGTCTGACAGCAGCATCAGAAAAAGCCTACGAAATTCATAGTGACAAGGAGTGCAACATTGCTCCTGTCGTTGGCAGGAGTCTTGAACACAATAAAGGTGACAGTACGACTTTGCTCAGTTCCGTTCCCAATTTTGAAGGAGAGCTATCCGGTATGGATCGAGTCCGAGGATCTCCCACCCTTTTTTTTTTTTGGACCAACGTCTCGAGTGGACTTTCAGCTAGCCGCATATTTGGAGTGCCCTCATGTCGCGCAGACACTATACATTTACAAACATCCATGCTTTCTGCAGGATTCGAACACAGGTCCTTCGGTACGTCAGTCAGCGTCGCTAACCTCTGTCCGGGTTATAATAAATAATAAATAAAGTATATAATACATTTGACTGCTATAGTCATCTTACTGCTTATGACAGAATTAAACTCCCAATACTTCAAGATATATATTTCTGAAACAGTAATTTTAATTCAAATTCACTTTGTTTGTCATTGCTTTATGTTTTCATTTAATTTTCTAATTGAGAATGTAAGATATTAAGCAATCAAAATGAAGGCCAAGATTGGCATAACATGATTTCCCTTTTTAGGTAAATCACTTCTAAATAAAAAAATATAAAACAACAGTTTTTCTTTGTGAACTCATGAAATGAATTATTTTAAAAGCATTCACTTCTCACCGTAACCCTTTATTTCAAGGCGTTCCAGAATTTCTATATAAATGTTATTAAATAAAATAAACAAACCACAGAGTCTTTAATCATTTATTTTATTTCGTCATTCTTTACACTTACATCATAAACGAGTCATTAATTGTTATCACATAAGAATCGAATTCTCGTGCATTCCAAGTCCATATATAGATTGCAGTGACTAGCTATACACAATCATTATCTTTTATATTTTGGAATGTAACAAGAAAATTTCCCTCACGAAACACTTTGAAAGTTTTTTAGAAGCACTAAGGTTCACTCTACCAAATCTTAGAAGATGTGAAACACTAAGTGTGATTAGAACACTCATTTTTTTTTTTTTTAAGTTTCTCGAAGTTCTTTCACATTATTTTTGTCTTTAGATGTCTTTACCATGCTAAGGAATTACGAACTATGGAGAAGATTCTGAAGGGACTGTATAATAATTGCAATATTTATAAAAATGAATAATAAATAATTTTACAAAAATTAGCAAAAGTTTTTATTTTTATTAGTTTTATTTTTTTTATTTATTTATTATTTTTTTTT
>KK120064.1:211375-222170 GCA_000611955.2 Stegodyphus mimosarum | reverse complement strand
TATACAATTAAAAACCATGTTTTATTTAATTTATTATATAATACGTTTTGTATTAGTTACCATTTTAAAATAAGGCGCTTGAAATTTTAAAATGAATATTTGACTTGATTTTTATGAGATAAGAATGAAATTTTGTCCATGAATTTTTTCCTGAACATAACCAGGTTTCTAATTAGATAATTATTCCTTACAAAAATATTATTTTTTAATTACCTTTCCTTTTTTATCTTGTATTTAATTAATTTACACTGTTTGCCATTTTCTTTTTCCTTTTTACCATTTTTATCGTTATTAGTGGCATTGCGGCTCAAACCTTTCGCCATTTGCTATTTTAATAATTAAATCCATGTTTTTCTTTCTGATTAACGTGTTTGTGGGGTAAAAGAAAAAAAAAAGGAAAAAAGAGAGTGAGAGAGAAAAAAATGGAAAAGTGCCTTAACTAAAACAGCAGGAAAGTAAAAGTGACTGCAAAACCTAAAATTTGAAGTTTTTATGAAATTATTTCGTACTAATTCAGATTTCAAGAAATTTGCAACATGCCTTTTTCTGCAAAACATTAGCTTTTCTTTATAAGCTTAATTTTCATACTGATAATTAAAAATGTAATGACATTAACTGCTCTGTGTTCTAGCAGAAATATCTTATTATTGCGCTGTTTATGTAGTAAAACGTATATTTATTTTAAGGGTTCTTAAGAATGAAAGTAATTTTCACATTTTTGCAGATTTCTGCGCATTGCGAATCAGTACTAAGGTTTATGTAACTAGAAATCTGAAAATTTGAGTGTTCACATTTGAAGAACTCATTAAATGAGTAATTTATAACTGTAACTAGTAGTGTCTCAATAGTTATTTTAATATTTTATAGTTTATCAGATGTCTCTACGATTTCAGATGTGCACTGTAGCACCAGTGTATTATTATTGTGCACTGTATTGTCAGATGTGAACTACATTATTATGTTTTCACTATGCATACCGCATTGAGAAACCATTTAATGTTCTATTTAAAATGAAATTATGTGTATGAATGGCATTTAATAGATTATTCTGTTTTTCTGTAGATATCTTTCAGATCAAGGTTCAGAATAATTAAGGAAAATAATCATATAAAATTTTAAAAATGAAATATAAGCAAACTAACAGAAATTGCTTTACAGATCAAGTCTGCATGACGCGTATCATCTCGTTTTGAAAAACAAAATATATATGGAATTATGGATTACAATTTAATAGTCGCTAAGTATTTTATCCAAACAAAATAATAGAAATAAAATTTAACCCCAAACGATTTTCATGAGCATTTTCACTAACGAACAACAGACGAATTTTGGTAAACCAAAACTTAAAGGACTAAGGGTATAAGGTTTCTCCTTCAATCTCTTGACTTTCTTTGTGAGCATACGCTGTGAAACCCTATGTGGAGGACAGTGAGCAAATCTAGGCTATGTCCTTTAGTGTTGAAGAACTACAAAGTCAGAAAGGAGGGTTTAAAGTGACCCTTTAATTCAAATAATTACAACTCTCCAACTTGAGAGTAAGCCACTACTTGGGCTAATATGAAATAAAGTATGTTAACAAATTCAAATACCTAACTTAGCTTAAGTAGGACGGCGAGGGAAGCTTAACTCTTAGTGAAATGCAATAATGCGAATTTCACTAGCAAGCACTAGTAATTGCAGTAGACAGAGGAAATCTTTGCGCGCACAGCCTTACGGCGATAAATCCAAGGCTCTGTTTTTCCTCTCGTTAACTCCTGCCTTTTAAACTGCTAACAGATATATGCGATTTGCATAAATATCTCGCTCGCGCTAAATTCGGGCAGCAACTGAAACTTTGAGATATCGATAAAAGTTCAAACTAAAAATAATTTGGTTAATTAAAATAATGAATGCTACAAGGGAAACTAATCCACTTGTAAAATATTAACATTCATTTCGAATTAAATTTTCTGATGCTCAGTTAGATCTATTAACTAGTCGAACTCTATAACCCATTCCCTATCTAATTCTTCTATTAATACTAAATTTCCCCACTAGCACTTTTAGAGCTAGGTTCTGAAAATAAAAATAAATAAATAAATAAATAAAAAATTGAATAATTCCCCCCTTTTTCTCTGGTACGTAGTTTTTCTTTCTGAGAACTATTAATTTGTAAATTGTATTCCTTTGATTATTTTATTTTTATTCGGTGTATTTATTCAATTTTTATTTGCATTTTTGTATCGGCATTTCATTCATTTTATTTTCCCTCGCCTTTATGATTTGAAATGTATTTTCTGCAGATTTCAAACATATTTCATGCAGACTTTCAAACTATTCTCACACTTAGGAAACTTTCCAAACAAGTGATTTCACCTTACTTCTGTTATTTATGTTTCAGCTCATTTTAAGCTTATTTACTGCAGATGTACTCTATCTTTCGAAATTCGGGTCCTTTGTTCGCCTTCCCACTTGTTCCACCGATATCTCTTTTGAGAAATGCTGTTAAGGGTCAATTATGTGAGGTGCGCTGAGCTTTACAAGGTAACTGAGCCGGACACGTTGTTCAGCCTCATTTACCGTCAGATGTTTTAATGTTATAGCAGAACTATTTAGCCGTAACCGAACTATTTTATTGGACGCCATCTAGTGGCGAAAAGGAACAATTTAAGACAGTCGGCCGCGATGACGTTAGGTTGCGCTATATTAAATATCTCTCTAATTCGCTGGTTTAATGTTCCTTTTGGTATGTTTTATTTTTTATGTATATTTTCTTCGTACCCGTTCCTGTGTGCTCTGTTAATAAATACTTTTAAAGCTATCCGGCGTTTGTGTTTATTGAGGAAAGGCTACAATGTTAATATTACTTACTACGTATTCATACAAGGAATGTAGGTTCCTTTTAAAGGAATAATATTGTGATTATTAAAAGTAATTTATCCATGACTACTATTCATTTATTAGGCTTTTACTGTAATCGCTGCTTTCTTCGGAAATTAAATTATTCGCATAATTTTTCCCTGTTCAATTTTCGGGAGTTAAAATGAGTTAAAAGGGGGGGATACGTAAGGAAAAATGGTATAGCTATAGAGACATTAGGTTATTTAGAAGCAGGAGAGATGAAAAATGTGCAGTGCCTTCGTCGGGACTCGAAACACGGACCTCTCGATTACGCGCCGAGCGTGCTGACCACGACACCCCGAAGGCATGCGCCTTGAGAATTTCTAAGTTAAAAAAAAAAGAAAAACTCTTAGGGCTTACAGCCTTTTCATTTAAGTAATCGTTGACTTCAGTTTTGCAATTTTTCTTTTAAAGTAACTGGAAATCAAATCGATTATTAACTAGCAGTAGGAATAAATGTGTCGTTAGCTAAGTAGTGATAAATTCTTTACCATGATTAAAAGCCCCTTATTTCTAACTTTTAAAAACTGTAAGGGAAAGCAAACTTAATGGAAACGGTATTAAAAACTGCATTGCAATGGGAATAAGATTTCTGAAATAATAATTGTAATTTTTCCCACCTATTACGGAAGGGAAGAAAATGGATATTTATAAAACGAAAATAAATAATCATTGCCATGTAAGTTACATCGCGTGAAATATGCTTTTTACCAGGAGCGGGGAACGAAATTTTTCACTGTATTGAATATGCATTAAGAGCTCTGGTGTCATATGTTCTTCCTATAACTAGAGAAGAGGCAATAAATTTTCACCACACGGTGAACACTTCCCTGTGTAAGAAAGTACGAATCTAAAATATTGGATGATAGAAAATGTTTTAGATGGCTAAACGATTTACTATAGCAGATTTAAGGAATTTTTTAACTTTGTTTTATGTAATAAAACGGAACTGAAACCTTATTCTATAACACGCTCTGTCGACGCTAAGATGCGCTCATTTTTTTTTATTTGTTTATTGAAAGTAAGGCAAGAATTCCTATCCTAATTTATTACCAATATTAAGGGATATTTAATTATTGGCCTAGTTCGCCAGCCTGTATTAACGGTATTTATCGTGTCCAAAAAGTAGGATTTACTACAAATGCTTTTAATCTGATTTCTTCACTAGATTCTTTCTCTTTAAATATGCTATCCACTCTCAATAAAATGCAACATTTAAAATGATCTCACGCAGGGCATAGCAGATTATATTTACATAGGCTTACCATAATATTTTTTGCTCAAACGGGAACAATTCTGAGAAAATTCTCGCAACAAAAAATAAAACCTAGTAGAATAAGTACATATGATTGAAAAATCGAAAGAAAGAATTTATTAACAAGGAACAACAGAAAAATTTCCCTCTAAATGAAAAGTCTTTCAAGAACTTTTTTCTTCGTAAGATTTGGGAGAAGAGATGACGTAGCGACTGGAAAAAACTGGAAGATAAGTCTACTTATATTTTATAAAATTCGTTGTCATCATTCTTATCGTTTATATGTTATTCATATTCGTGAGAATTATTTATCAATTAAATAATTTATAAAGGAAAATTAATTCGTTGACGACATGTTATTTCATATCTAGTTCTGGCAACGGCAAAAAAGAAATTTTAATGTTAGGTTTTGAAAGATGGATCTATCAGAGGTAACGGCTAAACAGAAGATGTATGAGAAGTTTCTATTAGCATGAGAGAGATGATGTAAATAATAAATTCATTAACGTTAAGCAGTGTCTATTATTTCGCAGCATCAGCCAAATATCTACCTATCTATCTCTTGGTCTATTTATTTACTTTTTAGTCTGTCCATATAAATGTGTAGCTAACTAACTGTCTGCTTACGTATCTGTCTATATAACTGTATATTCCTGTTACGATGAAGATCCAGCTAAAAAGAATCGACACTCAGAGAAAGAGACCGAAAACTAGTGAATGAAAAGAAATTTTCAATAACTCAAGCATCGAAAAATTCACTGCAACTAAGTTCATCGTTAATGTTGCTACTTTGTAGAGCTTTTAAGTGTGATTCAGTCATTTTACCTCTTTCTTCATACTATATGATATTTAGTATTGAGAACACTCGACTGGTGCCAATGTTCCTGGCATGCTGAAAATTATTCCACTTTTTGAGCTAGATTGAGGAATGATTTTTTTACCTTTTAAAGTGTAAGGTTTTAGTTTAAACTAACAAAGTTTTATTTTAATTTGACTTTTTCTATCTCTTCTCATTTCAACTTCCCTTTAGAATAAGCGCGCGTTTCAGCTTTATGCTAATTTGAAGTGAAGCCAAGTTCTACTTAAGCGATAGGTAGGAAGCTCTCAGTATGAGAGAGCTTTCAGTCTCAGACCACTGTTACTCTATTCAACGTTCGCCTGACCAGCTAGTATTTAAATTCTAAGCCGTAGCGCTGTTACGTTATTACTTATTGAAGTAATTCTAAGTGCGTTAGTATTTGTTAAATCTTGCTACGCAGCATTTAGTTTAGAGGCCAACCTCGCGTTTATAGCTCTGTGAGCAACGACTACTTAATTTCTATTTAGCTTTAGTTTAAATTACCTGATTGTTCAGTTTAGACCCAAGTGGCGGTCATTATTTTCTGTATCCCTCCCGAGTTGGGAAGTGGCTGTAAATAATTGTGGTTTAATAAAAGAGGATTTTAAATCCTTCTTATGTATAGTTATTCCACCACTTAATCACAGTATTCTACCACAGAACATAGCTGCATTCAGCTCCCTGTTCAAGATCAGGACTTTAACTACTTCACGAAGATGTTCGCCAAGAATATGCACCGAACACTCAGTCCTGACAAAAGGATTAAAAATTTACAGTCATTTGTTTTTACAATGTTCATTTTTTCAAATTTTATAGATAGTTGACTAAGAAAAGTTTTGCACCACTACTTGATCAAAACGTTGATCCATATTTACTGAATTATTTGTGACAGTTTCATTAATTTTTTTTTTTCATCTGAAGCTTCAATTTCAGATCATGTTAATGCACTGTTGTTTATACAAATAAAAGATCGTTATCCACCAAAACTGTTTTCCCATAAGTGATCCACCAAAACTATTCCCCAACAGTGTAAGAAAGACAACTGTTATCATTCTGGGTAAAAACGTCTAGACAACATTAAAAGCACTCAGATCTAACTTACAAAATATTTATATTGGAAACAGTGAGTGTAGCATAGGGTGCATTTTAATTGTCAAATCTCCGTTTTATCCGAGGCTGCACTATTTTTGCTTCGTGTATGTTCACATTAAGTTTAAAAAATTATACCAAAAATTAAAACTTTTTAGATTATTAATAATAATTATTAAAATATTACCAAAGAACCGGGACAAAATGACAAACTGGACTAGACGCATCAAACCAGAACAGACCTGGTCAAAGCGGGATATCTGGTAAGCTTACTTTACGTGACTAGTTCTGCTATATTAGAAATTCAAGCTTGATGTCTCCTACTTTGACCATTTTTTATCGTCATTCCTTCAGCCAATTTTTGACTGCAATTTTTTTATCATATTACTCAAGTTCCATTTGTGAATTTTAACTGTGATAAGCTATTCAATCTTTCTTATCGGTTACTTTCTTTCAATAGTGGATTTGTCGACTGTTTTTAAAATAATCAATGTAAATTGTCTGATAACCGGCTATTCACTTTTCATTAAATTACAAACGAAACTGCTCAAAGCTGACACGAGCAGGAGTAATGTCTTCCTTTCATTGCTACGAAATGATACTAGGATTTGAAACACTTTTGGTATGTAAAGAATCGTTGCTAATCACTGAGAGTTGAAGAGCATAATGCTAAAGAAGCATTTTATCAAAATAGAGCAAGTATTCTAATTAGTTCGAAAACACAGAAACTCGGAATCCCAATGATTGTCAAATTATGTGGTTCCATACAATTAAACAATTTATGAAGTTTCAAAGGAATGAAAACATTCATTTGACAGATAGGACCCCCATTCCCACAACTGCGTTAACAGAGATTATAAGATTCATTATCAATAGTTTGTTACTTAAATATTTCACCGAATGTTTCCTATCTGAATCTGTTTTGCTAAATAAAGAATATTAATACTCCGATGTATAATAGATGAAACAGACAGAGAGAAGGGGAAAAGAGAAGAGAAGAAGGTTAGCAGTTATTTAGCCAAATGGTCTAAAAAGAATATTTATACTTTTGCAGGTGTGTAAAACACGCAAAGTTCGGATGCAAACGAATTTATTTGAAAATGTTGTTAACGATAATCTTAAGCATTTCAGAACACAACTGGCCTACTTCTATTGCTTACATATTAAACATTTCAGGCTGTTGGGAAGATTGCTAGTTACTCTTCTTTTTTAGGTATATCCATAGCATACATTTTTGTCAATTTATAATTCAAATAATAATCCATGTAATTATTACTATAACGTTTAGTATTACGCAATGCTTTTCTTTGGAAGATATAACAAAATTGCTATAACCTAATGGAAAATAAATTTTATCTAGATCTAAAAAAGAAAGTCGGATCATTTTTAAGTGAGTATAAATTCTAAAATAAAAAAAACTATTCTGCTTTTACGTATCTATCACAAACTGATGTAAATTATACTAATTTCCAGGCATCTTTAATTATGGTTAAAAGAAGAATGATCTTTTCCATATATTGCAAATTAGGAATTAAAGAAAACCTGAAAAATTAACATTCGATTTTACATTTTCCAGCGCTTTTTGCTTAGAATAAAATATTCATTTTTTGGATGTTTGACTCAATATAAATGCTAATTTTTACTTTGATTTTACCTTAAAAATTATTGGGTAAAAAATCAGACTAAAAAGCGACTGAAAATGAGACTAAACTAGAACATTATTTCTAACCAAAACTTGAAATTCAAATTATTCGAAAGCTCTAGCACACCAGACAATCACGTTATTTTTTTCATTAGTTTTCCAGAAAATACGCTGTTATATTAATTACGTATTATTTAGCATGAATTAAGAGAAATTCATATTTATTTGCATTTACATTTTTTAATCGTTTGAAAATGGCAACAATACATAGTTTAAAATCTTGTTCTTCTCTCTTTAAACTGAACTATACAACTTCCTGAACATTTATTCCAGATCAGTTGAGATTTACAACAGTAAAAATTAAAACTAAACAAATAATTGAATATAATACATTTTATACTAGCTTTTCCTTTGATTAATAGCTCATTAATTATATATTTAGAATAAGAAAAGATGAGAAATAAATGAGATTTTTCAGACATAAATTTGGAAATAATGACAGTAAAGGAATTTTTTTTTAAATATGGAATAGTGAGTCGTATTTCGTTTCACGTTGCAATTGATTTCACATTAAATTATTACTATTAAATGACACAAGACAATATGCATTTAATATACAGTCCCTGATACAAAATGCCGTAAAATCTATTTCCCTCAATTTTTAATTTTTCAAACATCAAAACTTCCGTCGCATAGCTGAGCATTTGTAAAATGTTTGAAGGGACATATACAATGTTTAAGTATAATGTTAAGATATATGAAAATTATGTTGGGTTATTCGGTACTAAGGGTAGTCTTCGCCTGTGGGTATTTTTACATGAGAAACTGCACTGCATTTTAAGGCATAGTTTTTCAATCAGAAATCTCTTAAAATTTTAAACATTTTTGTTTACTTAGTAAACTATTAGAATATTGCATTCTTTATTGCTTTTAAAATGCAGAAACTTCTTAATTTTTTATGGTACGTTAATTTTATGAATAGCAAGATTTAGACACCACGGCGAACACAGCAGTGGTTCGTTCGTCAGCACAGTATTTCCTCATAAGAAACAATTTTGTGTATAAGTAGGATCAGAGTATTTATGCATTACTAAGTTCTGTTCATTTACAAGGGGACTGCGATAGGGTAGAAGTCCTTCACTGGTAACTATCACGCACATCGGGTTTGTTGTGGCGCTGCCGGCGGTGGTCACCGCGTTGGTCATCTGGTGATGGGCAGCCAACGCGCTAGCCCCTCCGCCGGCCATTTGTTGTCATAACGATTGATGGTAGTCGCCCCCAGGCGTCGTTAAGCCTAAACTGAGGTCGCTGAGGTGGTGCGAAATGAGATTGTTCGGAAGTGCCGACGACAAATCCGCCATTGGGCCCAGGCGGAAATTCGCCGCTGCTGCAGCGGCAATAGCCGCCGCGGAGTGGCCGGTGCCCGCAGCGCTGACTCCCTGCGTCGGCGCCGCTGCCACCAGGCTCGGGTGCGTCGGGCTCAGTTTGGCGAGCTCCGAACCGCTGAACATACCATTGGAGCTGTCACTGCTGCAGCAACCGAGAGGGGCGGTGTCCGAGTCGAGGCTCAGGGGGTGGTGGCCTCCATGTTGGCTACCGTGATGGTGGTTGTTATGGTTGTCCGAAGAGGCTGGACGCCGGTCACTTTTGGTATCAGATGGACTGCCACTGTCCTGCTTTGCGCTACCCGTAGAGTTGGGAGTCTTGGGTTTGTCTCCAGGTTCTCTGAAAATAGAAAAATTTAAGACTTAACATCCCGATTGTTTGTTCATTTAACAAAAAAACAGTAACACACTTTTTATTTCAGTTTTTTCAGATTTGTCTAGATCTGTGATCTTCAACCATTGTCGATTCACGGAACCTTTAGAAATATCAGTTTTTTTCGGATAACCCCATTCTACCATAGAAAAACATAATCTTAATATTTAAAGTAGATCAATGTGTTATAGGTACTTTACGTAATTAAAGAAAAATACTGTATTTTTTATCTAAAAGTTTTAACACATAAAATTAATGTAAGTTACTCAGTAATAGCACTGACTCGTGCTCCAGTTGTCATTGCATTTAGTGACAGAGATGTGCTTACACATTTTTTTTTTTGACACAAACTGTTGAAATCTAGCTCTAGTGATGTTATCGGCATTCGCATTTCTTATTCTGCATTTTTAATTTTTTTCTATTTTGTTTTTGTCGTCATGTACGTTGGAAAAGATTTTTTACTTACGTACATTGTTCCAAATGGTATTAAAATGTTCTAAAACTTCTGCATGAATCTACAACCAAAAATGTAGGTACCTCTCTTGCTCAGATTTAGATTTTAGTGTCGATTCTGTTTATATATCGATAAGTTGTTCCTTCCCTTCATTTCAAAGCCTTGGGATTTAATCGTTGATGCTCGAACGGAGTTTTTATGCAGTCGTATTTATTTTCCTTTTGGGGGGAAATATTCTTTTATAGTTTTATTCAATTGAAAAAGCTCCGTTGCGTAATTTTAACACTATCGTCTAAATTCGTTTAGCTTCGCAAAACATTCCATGTCATTCTGTTTGACACATGGTGACCACATGTTAAATTTTAAAACTAATGTATAACTCAATGTATCTTTATATTTATTAGTTAATAAATACTAGTTAACTAGTGTGAATGCTTTCTTTTTGAACTTTGATTAGAGTAACTCTGGGGTTTGATTCGCAGAAAACCGGGGTTCCGTGGAATAAAATTTGAAGACCACTTTGCACATTGTTACAAATAACACATTTTTTATTTAAATATCATAAAGTCATTCTTTTTTGTTTAATTTTTTTTACTAATGTGTTACTCATTTAACATTTTGCATATTAAAGATATTCATGTAACACGCCGAATAACAGTTTTATTAGGGAATTCAAACAGCAGCAATCAGCGTTGATTTTCATAACTTTGAAGAATTTGTTTGGAAGATTTTGACTTCAGAACCTTCTTACTAGGGTGCAAGAGTGAAATTCAGCTGCAGCAGAGGTCCTTTTTCACTCCTGCAGTTGAACAAGAAGGTTCTGCTGCAGTCAAACCTCCAAAACAAGTACTGCAAATTTTTAAAAAGGAACACTGATTC
>KK120064.1:172495-208294 GCA_000611955.2 Stegodyphus mimosarum | reverse complement strand
AAAAAAAAAAAAAAAAAAAAAAAAAAAAAAAAAAAAAAAAACCAGCAACGATCATAAATTCCTTAGAAAAACTTTCTTTAGATTCCTTGAACCAAGATTTAAGAGATTTTTCTGCTCCTTCACAATAATAAATGGATCTTTTTTTATTGCAGTCATTTAAGAACACTCAAGATTTGTCTATTGCGACAACATTTTTCCATTTTTGTCCGGATAAATGTTTCTCATTAAGAATTCTGCAGCGAGTTCTGCGTTCGGAGATATTTCGTGGAGAAGGACAATGCACATTGTTTTTTCGCCTTTTTAAGATTGAAATCAGCATTAATGATTTTGTTTACAGTTAACACTAAGCCTTTTAATGGTTTTGTAACTGCCCTTTGAACTGGCAGTTTCCTTTCAAAATTAAATATCTTACATTTGCAACATTCGAAACATTCCGTTTTTTTCCTCGGTTGTGTATTTGGAACTATTTTTTCACTCGAAGCTAAGCTTTTTTTTCCTCTACTGTTGACAACATTACCTATTGTAACTTTAGGTATCGAAAAACTATGGCGTTTTTTAATAACTAGATACGAATAATTTTCTGCAAAAAGAACGCAGACTTAGCCTTCATCCATTGTTTCTTGAAAAGAAATATTTTGCATGAAAGCAAAATTATCAAGTAGCAGACGATAATTTATACTTTCAAAAATATAGCTGCAGTTAAAAAAAAATCCAAGCAGAAAATTTTGTTTTACAGCAAAATAAAATGGTCTAAAAAATGTGCAAACAACGTCTGTAAAGATTGCACGAAGAGTTCTAACAGTCTGTGCTTAACACTCTCCATTCTTGCAATGAGTTTTCAACAATCAAAACTTGCTGTTCTTTTGCGTAACGCTTCATGTCTGCTAAACTGAAACAAAGCTGCGAACTGAACCGTCAGCGGTAAAATACCAGTGTTGTCAGATCGAATCAAATTCGATATTCTTAAACATTCGGAACATTTGCCTGTTTTAATACGCAAAAATATTTCCTAATTTAAAAAAAATAAGTATTTCTTTGGGGGGAGGAGACATATTAAATCCGGCGCTTATGTTGAAACACCCTATAGTTAATTGTTACTGTTCAGCAGATTTGAAATTTACTCTAAAATTAAAGTTCATGTTGGGATTAAAATAATGACATTCCAGCATAGATAATATTAGCCTCATTAAAGAATGCAAATAATGATGGATCTTCATTTAATGGTTGTTTAGATGCTTGAATGTTAAAACGAAAATTTCAAATGAGAGAGAGATTACTGATTTTACGAAATCAGAGATAGCCGTTCCCATATACTTCGTACAAGCCGTTCCCATATACTTCGTACAAGCCGTTCCCATATACTTTGTATAAATTAGGTATGAATTCAATCCTTCTACTGGAATCCATAACCTATGGCTAGCGGGTAATTCAGAATCAGCTTTTCAACGACAGATGATGGATTATCTTACAAGTCTCTCTCTGTAGAGAACAATTTCAGATTTCGAAAGTTCCATGCCAATTAAGAAGCTGAATTAAGAAAATTATGAGACTTTTTTTTTCTTATTTCGGACATTGTGACATAGCTTTTGGTAATTTAACGTAATTAAAATATTAGGTAACACATGAATTATAACATGCATATTTAGGGACAACTTTCATTTTCTCAGCATTGTGAGATTCCACGATTAATAATATTGTTACGAATTTTGTATATATATGCAAATAATTTTAATGAAATTATATAACCATAACTCACCTCACTAACTGTAATTTTAACCGTGTATGTTTTCCATCAGTTTCGAGAAATGGAAAGTACTAGAGATTTCTCAGCGGCTGGGGGAAAACTATATAAGTCCGGAGAGATCTGAATTCTTATTTCAGAGTATCAAGATAGCTGTGAAAGATTCGCTTTTTAGGCGCGCTTTGTACCGCATTGGGTTTAATGTTCTTAGTAATTTGAAAATTTAACTACTGATTGTGCTCTGCAATACTGAGAAGATCTGTACGAGTGGTTCAGAATTGTAAAGTGTTTTTCTCGATAATATAAATTTTATCAAGCTGTCATCGATCCATTATGAACAGTACACACGCAACAATACGACTGGAAAATAAATTCTATCAAACATACGTATGGAAATATTCAATATCATTTAGAGAAAAACTATCCTTACGTATTCTATGCTTCATTAATGTATAGTATATTCTGATTCAAAGCAGTTCAGGAAAAACCGACGGGCTTCAAAGAAATTTGAAAAATCATTTGAAATCTCTTCTACCTACAGTACTGAGTGGAATCAAAGTGTTACAGTATTTCGTCCGGTATTTTCCCCATAGCTTTTCAGCGTCAGATTCTGAAAATTGCAAAATATCCTCGTGATTTTCCCTTTTTCAAAAGTACTCAAAGAACGAGCTCCTCTGCATTTTGAAATGGTCTGCCATGCCGGAGAGCCCAGACTCGAATCCCGGAGAAGGCATAGATGCTTATAAAGGAATAGTGTCCGTGCGTCATGGAGGCACTTCAAATGTGCGGAGTCTCGAAAGTCCTCTCGAGAGGTTAATGGTAGGGAAAAAGAGGGTGGGAGACCCTAGGACCCGCTCCCCGGGGGTAAGATAAATGGATGTGTTATAGCCTAAGCTGTTATCACACATCTATTTATCTTGGACGAACAATTGTTTCAAACAACTTTTCTACCGACTTTACCGCTGAAAGGAAGACGCACGATTTTTTCCTTTTGTAAAAATTGTAAGTTGTTCATTTTCAATAACCACCAGCCCTCAACATCGAATCTCTCATTATCAACCATTATTTGTAATGGAGATCAGTTTCCCCTTTAACCCCACAGTAATCTGTGGTGATTGTATGTTTTCTATCATGTGAGAAAGTTGAAAAATTGTACTAAACTGCTTTTCCTCCGGAATGTTTTAAATGCATTATACGACTTTTAAAGATGCACATTATCAGTAACTGGAATTCAAATGTAAAATGAACTGTTAATTATAAAAGTCGCCGAAAACGGAGAAAGCTACATTTTTCATATTCGTACCTCGAATCCATAAATTTTGTATGATAGGCGTAATGACACAGATGGAAGGAAATAGTTTTAAATTCACTGAATTCAAGTAATAGTACTGTTAATCATTTAGATTAAATGATTTTAGTAATCGGTCATTTAATATTAACATTCACATCCACCTAACATATTCAATCATTTAAGAACTTTCAGAAGCACTAAAAGTAGAATCATTTTAACGCGAAATCGGTGCAAAAACTACTCTTAAGTACTTCCACTCTTAAGGTATGCATAAAGTAACAGCTGCCATTCATGACACCGTTACCGACAATGCTTCCTCTATTACTCATTTACTCGAAACTTCCGATATAATTAATTGTAAGCATCCCACGTGCCTGGCACCTGGACCAACTCCGTTGCTGACATTGGTCCAAGAAGGGATCGGGTTCGCGCCAGATATTCGGAAACATCTCAAAGAGATGCTGATGTTGCTGACACCGGGACTGTTTACACTGGGTAATGAGTTGTGATGCTGAATGCGACCGCTTTTTGGTGGATTTATCTTCCGAGACAACGTCTTTGTTGATGTTAGCAGCGCCACTTGTACTTTAAAGACCTTGCAGAGGGAAAGGGGAACAGCTGTCTTTTATTTTTAATCTCGACTTTTCTGTTTGTTAAAGAGGTACACTTCTTGTGCGAACCTCTTTGTATAGTAACTGGGAGGAATGTTTCTGGCAGTGTTTTGGCGGTTTGGCTTCTTACATTTCGTCTCCAACACGTCGTGTATCTGAAACGTTTCAGACCGAGAAATGTGTTTGCTGAAGGTTGCCCCCAAGGGATAACTCTCAGGGTTGGTAGCCAGCTAGAAACAGAAGAGGAACGTAAACATTTGAAAGGAAGAATGCATTATTTGTTACGACTCGGATTAGATCCAAAGAATACAGCTCTGCGGCTTAGCTGAAAAAACTATCAGATTCCGTGACTTACTAACTTAATACAGATAATTAATTATTCTTTTCTAATTAAAGCAACATATATCTCAACACAGACAACGAACATGAGTATTAATATGGATTTTTCAGGCTTCATCATCCTGCCCATTCTGTATGAAGTATTTTGTTCCACCAGGGTGCAATTTTCACTTCCTAAGCAAAGGAAGTATTGTAATCGCGAAAATTTTCGGATATCATGTTTCGACGAAAATATCCATTTGATAGCTCTGGAATTCATTTAGACGCTTTTTTGGATCTTATTTCAATAATAATATAAGACATACCTAATAATTATAGGAAAGACGACAGAGGCAATAATTTAGAAAACACAGATCTATTTTTCCCCCTTTGAATAAAATATACTCAAGAACAGGAAGTTTTCATTTGTATTATTCTTTATGGGAATTCTAAGACTTTAAAAAAAATCTTTAAAAATTTATAATAAATTGAAAATGCATGTATATAAACTTTATTTAATCTCACACATGCGCATTCAAATACTTAGTATAGTGGCAGTATTTATATGGTAAATGTATCCCACAGGAAATTCAGCCTTTAATCAGTAAAGCCGAGAAATTTATTTGATATGTTCACTAATGTTCCTTTAATGCTAAGATACAAAACTGAAGGAAATTAAATTCCCTTTAGGTTTATAAGGAATTTCTCCCGCCTTCTTAGTATGCCTTCGTAGTGTAGTGGTCAGCATACTCGGTATGTATTCAAGAGTCCGTGGTTTGAGCCCCCGCGAGTGCATTGCTCATTTTTCATCTCTCCTGCTTTTAAAAAATACCTAATGTCTCTACAGTGGCACCCGACCTAAAAAAAGTGGTGGATGATGATTCTCCATCGCCAGGATTTGGCGATTGGGTCCCCTAATCTCCAGTCGCACTTTAAAAGGGGGAGTATATAAGGTATTTCTAACGCCTTCTTAGCATGCCTTCGTGGTGTAGTGGTTAGCATGCTGAGCGAGTATTCGAGAGGTCTGCGGTTCGAGTCCAGGCGAGGGCATTGCTCATTTATCACTCTTCCAGCTTCAAAAAACCCTAATGTCTCTACAGTGGCGTCCTAACTAAAAAGGTTATTTAAATATTGTAAAGTCTTTAGGGCTATCTGCGGGATGTCTTCATGGAGGAATTTCTAAGGGAATACTGTCTAGTATTCACTTGTCGAACTACCAGTATTCAGGAGACCACAGACGGGGATCTAGATTCACTTTGAATAGGATCAAACTTTACTTCCAATTTTCTTGAAAAGTGCGATTGAATACTGCTAAATAAATTATTTGGCAAAAGAATCTATTACTGTTAAAAATGCCTTCTATTGAAAAAACAAAGGAGAAAAATAGTGTTTCAAGCCACTTGCTGGGGAGCCATGTTTCCTGTCGCTTTTAAGTAAGCTTTCAAAAACTAATAAATAAATAAATAGTAAAAAATAAATAAATAAACTAAAGTCAGAGAAGTCACCGTGTTCGCTCCGCGGCTCTGTTGGGGCGTTAAGCTGTACTTTCAACCCTGAAACGATTCCAGTCGGATCCTTGCCAAAGAAGGGGAAAAAAATCCCCATTTTTTTTTTTGTACGTTATTACTCACTCATTTATTTTTTAAGCCCCTCATCGTTTTCCACGTCTGTCGATTTTAAACCACAGAGAAAAAAAAAGGTTCTTTTCATCAGGAACAGCCTCTTCGAGCAAGCTGTCTCCAGTGTGCTTGGTGTCACAGCAATTGACAGACAGGTTAAGAAGGAGAGGCTGAGGTGGGAAGAGGCTGCTCTAAAACGTTACTTTACCCTGGGGTGTATTATTAGTAACGAGGAGGTAACCGTGGAGAGAGAGTAATAAACGCAATGTGGCGGTCGGTTGATTGAAGTCAAGAATGCTGTGAGTGAAAGGGAAGATTGTGAAGCTTTGCCACCGCAATTAGGGATGAGAAAGCTTAGATTTGAACGGCGTGTTAACGAGCATCTTTAGCAGCGGATTGCTTTCGTCTCATTAGTTCTGGAGAAACATTTCTTAAGAAGACAGGAATGAAACTTTATTTTCTTTCTGTACATACTGATATCAATATTGTTCTAGTGTAAAAGCATTTATTTTCCTTTCTGTCACAAACAATCAAGAAATAAATCCTACATCCTCCATAAATCTTTTAATTTACATTATAAAAAAATTATTCTGGTCATGCTTTTTAATTTTCTTTTATGTTTTCGAAAGATAAAATCCTTTTCTGTCTTTACGATTTAAAATTTTTTTCCTTCGTTGTTTGTTTGCAAAAGTAGCAGTACACTGTAGAAGTCTATTTGATTTATGTCGTTATGTAGGCAAATGAGAAAGATTTCTTAAATGCAAAATATGCATTTGTACTTCTTAAATGATTTCCATTTAGAAAACCCTTCTCACAACTAGCAGCAGTTGCAAAAACTAAGAGGAAAGTTCGCACTACTATTAAATATTTGAAAATTTGTTCTGGAGCATGCGTTTTGGAATAAACCGCAAATGATCAAAAGGAGTGCCCTTCCACGTTCCTGTTTCGATTTACCTAGCAGTAACGGAAATAAAATTCTAAAATGCTTCTTTCTTAAAGAGGAATTCTTCCTTATAAATAAATAACGCAGTGATTATAACTTGCTGGTATTCATAATTTGCATTCAAAAGTTTCGATCGAATTAAAACAAAATATATTAACAAAAGTATACTGCTGTTGAGATCACGTGGCGGTTTCTTTGAATACTTTGTATAATGTAAAACGTTTTCTTCTCAATTTAATTCCGTATGGCACTTTGGAAACTAAGTGTTCTTCATCTGACGATCCACCCGACAAAATCCTATAAAGTAATGCTTCACGCAAAAAACGCGCCCCTAAAAATGCGGCGCTCGGGGCAGACCGCCACCTCCGCCCCCTCTAGCTACGCCTCTGATAAGATTACCTATTTGTTGATATTAAATACTATTTTAAATCAGCGAATAGCTTGAGATTGCCCACTGTATTAAAATTATTCCTGGTCCTTTTTTATAATTATTATATTTTTAGAACCCATTTACAATTTCTGCCTAGTATGCAGTATAATACCTTATAAGCAATTTCATACATTAAAAAGAGCATGAAAAAACAGTAATCTATACGTTTATTTGCTAATTTTATAAAGCTAATACGTATAGTAAAATAATAGCTATAATAAGAGTTAGAAGATGTGTAGAGTCATTGGCTTTATTTTACAGCATTAAACTCGAAAAGTTAACTATGCTTTCACCGAGATTCGAACCCCTGATCTTTCGATTGCCAGCTGGGCATGTTTCCAGCTACACCATGAAAGCACTCGTTCATGGCGGAAAAAATTCCTTACATTCTTCTCCACCGAAAGGGCAACTGGAGAGGAAGGGAATATATCGACAAATCCAGGTAGTGACAAATTATCGTCAACCATATTTATTACTATATTTATTATCTCAGGCGCCACTTACAGATTCATAAAGTTAAATCAGCACAGCTTCATGCATGGAAATTCAGCCATGCCTTAACCGAGATTCGAACAACGGACCTTCCGATTCTCAGTCAGATGTCCTTCCAATTACATCACGAAGACACGCGGGAAGGAAGGAAGAAATTTATTACAGATGAATATCTTGAAACATACCAGTGTCAGATTTTTAACGAAAATTAAGCAATCTTTCAAGTAAACTAACAGACAAAAAATACTTTTCGTAAATTTAATGCTCTCCTTATAAACTATCTTACCATTTTCATATTTAATAAAAATTCTTAATAACGTTTTTCTCGCTTTCAGTTAAATAAAATTGTTATAATTTTGCTGTTGAATTGTATATGAAGATAAGTTTGAAGAAAATGATGCTTAGCAATATAGTTAAAAAGAAAGGTTAGCGAAAGTGAATATGACAGCAGACTGGTAAATTAAGCTCAGCAGGAGCATAAAAAAACTTTAACAAACCCTTTTGGGCGATGGTTAAAATCTGAACACTTTCAGATTTTTTGATTTGTTTTATTTTTAATAATGTAACTAATGATGCACTTTTAATAGCTTTAGTTAACATTATATTCAAATGATTATTATTATGAACATCTGCAGCTATATGTTAATTAATACAAGATATTTCTGACGTCGTATATTATGTACATGGTATTGAATATTTTGGCATTTGAAGGCACATATTACGTATTGAAAAACTTAGAGAACAGTGCCAAATATAGTACATGAAGAAAATCAAACGAGTAAAATTAATTTCGCCTGAAGAATTACTGTAATAAAATTCAGTTTATATTCGATCTCCACGCTTCAAGAATGCATGGAAGTCGCCTATGAAAGAGAATTATTATGAAATGATAAATCTCCTATAGAAGAAATACATAATGAAATGATGCAAATATCTTTTTAGTCCTAGAAAGAATGGAACTTATGAAGATTAGTGAGTCGTTTAGAAAATATGGAGTATTCTGGTATCTGAAACTGGTTCTCTGATATTGTTTACAAAAAGGGTAATGCTATTTCCTGCGCAAGTCAACAGATCTGTGAGCTTACTGATTGTAATGATTCTCATATGCGTCGCTTTCTGAATGAAAATAAATATTTTAAAAGACAACTCGATTAGGGCATCCTAAAGAGCTCATTTTTCTAGAAATCTTTTCCAGACGATAAATCGTGTCTTTAAGCAGGTTGCGCGATTTTCTAATTAGCCGAATACAAATCGGCTTAAGTTTTCTTTCTAAATAAATCATTGTTCTTTCCCCGAGTCTCGTTCAATTTCACGCTCTCTTTTAAAACACAATTACAACTCAAAACTATTAACTTCAAGTCAGGCGTGGAGATCCATTAACTATATCCACGATTTGCGGGAGGTGAAATTCTGCTTTCCCTTATTTTTTTTCCCTCCTATCCCTACTCCTTCTTCACCCCTCATCTCCCACCTAGCGCCGCTTTTCTCCATGCTTCGTATCGGTGTCTATTTATCTAATTTTTTGTTTGTTTGTTTGTTGATTCACTTTTGTTTTCCTGACTTTGGAATAACAATGCGTTTTGTAAAAGAATGTGTCAGGTAATTATTTCAGTTGGTCACCAAATGCTGAGATGAGCCACGCAGCCATTTTGGAGCTGAAATCAAAGTTGGGAAAATTCTTCTTGTTGTTACTACTAAGCAGATTTATTGACTAAAATAATTTGAAAATTTTTATTTTCAAAGTACAATATATTGACAATATCAAAATATTTTGTAGTTTAAATCAACAGGAAAAGAAATGACCAAATTTCACCGTTTCGAGATTGGAGCGGCGTCCTTTCCAAGCTGATCCTGCTTAGGTGCACGGAATTGCCAAAGGGAAAACCAATACATTAAGTGCATAACTGTAGGTTGAGCTCCGTTCATATGATTCAAAGACAACTGCGGAATTTTTTTTAGTTGTCTAATACGGTAAGGCTACACGGGAATTATTTATCTACGAGGTTTGAGGTTAAGGTAATTAAATATACTCTTAGGTTACATGTCTATTTCTTCCACATTCAGCTGTTCTTCCGATAATAAGACCACTTGCTAAATGGTTTATTGTTTACATGTATGAAAATTAGCAGCACCTAACAACAAAATCGCAGTTTTGAATTTGTAAATTACAAGTTATACATTCATTGACTTTCATTGACAAACATTGCAAATTAAGGATTAATTAATGATTACAAAGTACCAACTTGTTAAAAAATCGAATTTTTAAAAAACGGAATTTCAATGAAAAATTGCTAAAAGAATGCAGAATTTTCTTTAATTTCATAACGGATTACCTCAGGAATGACCGACAAGACTAACTAGGGGGGGGGAATTATTTCAACAATTTATTATTTAATTCAAGTTCGGTATTAAATTTAACATCTTGCTACTCAAGAAATTGGATCTTAGAGAGGGTAATACTGTCTTAAACACCTCTGCTTAAAACAGTGGGGTTATGAAGACGGCAAACCACTTCGTTGTGTTTCGAAATGTTCTGAGGCTGTACTTTTAAAATTAATGCCAAACAATTGTCATATTTCTAATTATTAAAATGTCAGCTTTTGTACCTATATACTTTACACCTTATAAATAGGTAGTATTTCTGTTGCCACCGCACAAACGAGGTAGTAATTAGTGACACTGACTACCGCACTGAAAGGCCCGAGTTCGAATCCCGGAGAAGGCATGGATATTTGTAAATGCATTGTATCTGTACGGCATGGGGCACTCTAAATATCCGGGGAGCCGAAAGTCCTCTCGAAAGGTTGTGATAATGAAAGGCTGTTGCCAACCACAGGCGCAATCTTGCCTCCTTGCCACGATGAATTTTGTTGGCTTCTGTGATATCACACAAGCGAGCTTAGTCACAACAACGTTATTTTTGTTTGCTTAAAATTTATTTCTTTATAAAAATTTTGCTAAAGCTATTTTCATTTTAGTATTAATGGTCCAGTCATAGAAAGTTCAAAAAGGGTATTTAAAAAAAAAATACAGAAATTTTTTTCTCACCGGTTCTATATGTTTTTCCGGTGCTGAATCCGAATTTTAGTTTTGCCACATCGCCAGGAGTCGGCCACGAATCGCATTGACGTTCGTTAATTCCATTAATATAACCTAGGCATAGCAAGCACGCATAAAATAATTAGTTTCGGGCATGTTACGTGGATATCAGTGCACCACTGCACAGATAAAAGAGCGTTTTTTACGGAAAGCTCAAAACTGCCTTTTTTTAAGCGCGCTCTAGCGGCATCGCAGATTTTCCGAACATTAAACTTGATGTTGCATTTCATAGCAAATTTTGGTCCACTTTAATTTTATAGAGTCCTCATCTTCGAAAAATGCTTACTTTTTGAGTTATAAGCGAAAAAGTGAAGCCCTTTGACATAACTTGAGTCGTAGAATTCAAATCTGGAAAAAAATCGATATTTGATTTCAGAAAAGCTCAGATTTTGTGTCAAAATACCTAAGTTGTCAACCAGCGGCCGAGCGGTAAAGTTCCTGAGTAGTTCGGTTCGAGGTTCGAATCCCGCGAATGGGCTATCTGCATGGGCGTTTTCGTGATTTTCCCCAATGTGTTAATACGAGCCAGTTTTCCTTAGAAAGTCCTCCACTTCTGTGTATTAAATTAATTCTGTGTAATAAAGGCATTCCACTTCTGTGTAGTGCATTAGGGCAGGGCACATAAATAATAACAATAATAATACCTATGTTAGAAGAATACTGTATGTAAATCTAATATATACATTAAGTCCAGGTTTCGAAACATGAAAAATGCAAGTTAAATTTTGTTAATCGGCTCAGTGGAAGAGATATAGAAATGTCCGCTCCCCCTTTTTTGCAGAGTGTACATTAAAAAATTAAGTTTTCATTTTATTTATTTAATTTATTAATTTATCTAAAAGGTTATTATTTAAATTGACCATTATTTTTAATTTCTAATTATAGTAGCACTTTCCCTTTCTGTTTAATCACCAAAATGAAAATCATTTAGCTAGTATTTAAACTGAGGTATTTGGAGTTTTAAGATAGAGCGTTTTGGCCTGTTTCTGGCCTGAGCGTGCACGCTACATTTACGCTACATTGTAATTATTCGGCTTTGCATTATATTGCAGCCAATATTTGCATTTGATATGTCGGTAGAGTTATTGAGCCAGCTTAGAATGAGATTTAAATTGCGTAGTCTTTGACTACTAGTTCACGTTTCAGATTGAATTTGACTGTTCCTTTAGTTGCATCATCATGAGCTGCTGTTGATTTTTTTAGCTCAAGACTGTGAATTATGTTCTAATAACCTTCCCAAAGCTTGGTGTTACTTTAGGCATAGCGATAATTTCCTTCATGTTTGTTGGTGCTAATAGTTCCTGATCAAATAAAACCTCATTTATTTACTTTTGTTTTTCACTTGGTAATGATATTTACCTAAAATTAAAAAATGAGTTCATTTCAAAGTTAACACTTTATAGAATGCAATGTATTTGAACTTATAAATTCACTCTCAACTTACAACGTATAAAGTCATTTTTAATCTAAATCCTTTTCACTACACAAAGTATTTTTGAATGGGTTTGATTAAAATAGAGCGTATAGAATATCTTGCAAAATGATTTGCATCTGAATTTACTAAATAACTACCAGTAAAAAGCACTCTTTTTTGAACAAACTAGATGCTTTTCAAAGCTTTTATTTAAATTCAAATAAAACTAACAGCACAGAGCGTTTAAATTTTTTAAAAATCGTATTTTCTCCACCTATTTTTAATACAGTCCATAAAGATCTTTAACCGAAACTTTTGTTATCGAATGCCTGTTACTGTCTTAACCATGCGCATAAAAGTGCGAGGAGTTCGTTTAATTATGGACTTCAAAAAAAATTATATTTAACTACTGAGGTTTTCAAAGCCAAACATTGTTTAATCTTTAATTTATCAAACTATTTTTAAGAGGTGTAATTTAGTGTTACTTCATACCATTTAGCAATATCTACTGTTACCCGTGGGCAAAGATGGCGTTACATTACTGGTTATGTAGCTTAGCGATGATGTGTATTCTATCCGCCTTCGCACGCACTGCTGTAAATATTACTTTTTTTTTCCATATGCTCATAGGATTTATTTCAGAGGGGAATGTTTCCTATTACCACCCCGAAGTTCATAACGCCTGAGTACCTAGGTTATTCGTTACTATATCCCCACCCACTTCCCTCAGTCCCTTGGGTTCTACACGCAAGGTGAGAAACACTTGGAATTCTAAATTATGTGCTGCACCAAAACGAACGGCTCGATTATTTAACTGGATCGAAAATTGTTTCACGTTTGGATAGGGGATCATTTTTATTTCCTCCCTCCTTTCTTCTCCATCCCTTGTATCTTGTCGGGTGTTGAGAAGGCACGATGCATATCGTTCTTGTATCGCTGTTGAAAGTTGCAAAAAAATTGGGTTTGAGCTTTCGGATTAAATACGATATTCCATACAAAGCCTTTTATTAACATGAATTAACTTAAACTTTTCTGTGTGTGGGGGGGGGGGATTTGTAGTATGTAAAGTTTCTAGTTTGCGTACACGATAAATGAAAAGTATTGCACACGAAATCTCATACATCAGCTCTGAGTAGATTTCACATGTATAACAGCTTATAGTTTCATAGATTTCAATCGTTTTTTTCAGCTACTATGAAAAACATAATATCATTTCGGCTGACTTTTCTCAGGTTTCGTAACTTTTTGATGTTTAAATACCAACAGGAAAACTAGTTTATAATGCGTGGCACATTTGCATCGTAAGTGCAATTCAGTAATCCAAAATATACCCGAAACTGGCATAACATGGAACAATGTCGTATTCAAAGTGAACAATCCATTCATATATCTTTCATTAAAGCAGTACTTTTTTTCTTCGGCGTGGGGGAGAAGGCCCATCTCGAAAAAGGCAAATTTGAATAAAAATGCTGTTTAAGGATTTCAACAAAATTGTTACTCTTAATATCTTATAATTAAGTTGTAAGGTTCCTATCTAAAAAATTTACATTTTCAATAGATTCATTGCAGATGGCTATAATCCAAAGGTCTTAACTAAGCTTTGGGTCATAGTGTGCGATTTAACTTCGGCGGGCAAAATGGCTAATGCTGGAAAAATAACGTAACAGAGCAGATCGAGGAAAAAGGTGCAATTGTAAGCGTCGTTGCCAAAAGCTGTGCGCTTAAAACTTCCAAAACTTCTCCTTAAATACTGTTAACTCATTTTCATTCGGGTGAAACTTAACAAGAAAGAAAAGTGATAGTGCAGATCCGAATCATAAGAAAAAAAGTTAATTAACGTAAAACATATTCTTCATAATCTGACTTAAATGCTGCTTTTCTTTGTATATATAAGATGCTTAACTTATTATTGATGACGAAGTAGTATGATGGAAAGGATATTATGGATTTTTAACAAGTTTTTGGCTCTGAACTAATAATTACCCTCCAGAGGCTGAAAACACAAGTAAACTTTGCGGTATTTTTATGCATAAATATATGACACATTTCTAATACTTTTTACTTTTCATCTAAGGAGTAAAACACCACGAATTTTTGAAGCGAGTTGATTTCTTCCCAAATAGTGGTACTTCAAAAAATATTTTAGAAATATGTTACATATCTAATGCTTTTTATTTTTCATCTAAGGAATGAAACATCACGAACTGAACCTAGTTAATTTCTTCCCAAATAGTAATACTTCAAAAGAATTTTAGAAATGTATTACATATTATGTAAAACACATTTCCCATACTTTTTATTTTTTTATCCAAAGAATAAAACACCATGAACTTTTGAAAATTAGTTTTTTCCTGGGCAATGATACTTCAAAAGTATTTTAGAAATCATTTTAACAAAATCATTAAATCATTTAAGAAATTTTTAACATCTTAAACTTACCTAATTTAATTAATTACCTTATTTCTAAATATGAGATGATCGTAAGAATAAGTAAGGCTCTTTCTTATGCATCAGAAGAAAAAAAAACAAGTCGATGATTAAAAATTAAATTTGATCTTCGATGATTAACAATAAAAAATGAATTAAAACAACTATAAATGGGCTTAGGAAGAAAAATTTTCTTTAAAAGTTTATTTAAATCTGCAAGAATTCCAGCATCAATTAAACGTCTTCTGAATTTGATATTTCGAATATTTATTACTTACGTCAAAGATAACTATCATTATATTCATACGAAAACGTTATATCGTATTATTAATGATAACCGGTATTTACTCAGAATAAACCTAACCTGCTCGCTTGAAAACACCATTAAATAAATTGATGAACACTAGAGACCATTTAAAATTTTTCATTTGAACATCGGAAAAAAAAAAAAAAAAGTACCTGCGAGTGAAATTTTATGCTGGGAAAAGGAAAAGTTACCGAATCTCTTTATTTAATCATAATGACAAAGAAATGAGTTTGAATTTCAAATTCATTTAAAGATTATTATACAACAAAACTTCATTTAAATGTAATCCCACTTGTTCAAATTAGTAAGGGAAAAAAATTATCTGTAACTGCGAAAATGAATTATCTCCTATTTTAAAAATGAAAACTTTTCGATGCTTCATTCTTTAGATTATTCCTTAGATTAATTAGATTTCTTTAGATTCATTTTTCTTTAGATAATTCTTTAGATTCTTTAGATCTTTAGATTTACTGATTTTATAACATAAACAAGTGATTTCAGAGTGTAGAATTAGCAGATTATTAAATCTCTATCCAGAAGCTTAACTAAAAATTAACCAAAACTCACTAATTACATTATTTAACTGAAACACACTAAAATAATTGTATAAATGCAATAAAAATTAGTAAAATGTCATAAAATATATTGCAGTATATCCCGAGGTAATTTCAGCAATTCTTGGGAGTGATGTTGATTATATGCCTGATAAGGAGTTTTTAAAACTCGAGGCTTAAATGATTTACTGAATATTAAATTCGTAGTTTTTGTCGTATTTCATGTTTTAATTTTTAATTTTTAATTTTAAATATGAGCATTTAATTTAATTTTATATTTACGTTTCATTTTGTAAATACACTGCTGGTTATCCAAAATGAAACAACATGAAAATGAGATGTCAAAGAAACAGTTATTTAGGAAATAATGTAAGACACAAAGGTAAATTAACTGAAATTACTGCTACGTTCCACTTTCGAAACACGAAAAAATCAAGATTTTGCATTGTATTAGCTGACAATACCTGCTGCGAAATGCTCCGGCAGTGAAGTAAAAAAAACTTGGATGACTATTTCGATATGTTGAAGTTTAGCTGCCGTAATTACGTGTAGTGTATGCTGCCCCTCTCGTATATCAGTCATTGACCAGACGTGCTTGATAAGCAACATATCGGAAAAACGAGTGAGAAAAGCTAGTAATGCGCCCTAATGGGCAATGAAAAATTGTTTAACTTGGTGTAACATGCGCGGTTGCGCAATTTTTTTATTTCCCTATACTTGGTTGCAGGGAAACCTTGCAAGCAAGGGAGGGCAACGGGTTCCATAACTAAAAAGATGCAACGGTGTCTGCTGAGTGTGACAACTGTGCTTATTAGAAGGGCAGAAGGAGTAAAATCCAGTAGAACCCCAGACCAGAACACCAGTTATGGCGATGCACAATACAATGGTCATGATGTCTGCCACTAGCTCAGACAAGACCATCTTGGTGTTGCAGTTAGAATCTTGATTCATACGAAAAAATAAAACTGTGTCATTCGTTTATCCATTCATTTGACTTTTGAATAAAAGCTCGTGTTCATCACAAGGACAATGAAGAAACTGAGATTTTGGCAAAGGAGGCAGCACAGGGAATCGGTGTAACTGAAGTTTGTATTCCACGGCAGTCTTTCTACCTGAAGTTATTAAAACAAAACTTCACAAACGAAATATAGCAGAACTGGTGGAGTAATGCTGAAAGTGGAAGAAGCTCTATTCAAAAGTCAATTCCTTTCAAGCACATTGCTAAGACAACTAACTTTGTTCGTCAGTGGTTACGGTCCTTTACACACCTACTTCTATGAAAAGAATATTGTATCATCGGAATTTCGTGCATGTGGGAAAAGGAAGACCCTGAACATTTTTATTCTCTTGTCAAATAACATAGAATTACCATCTTAGAAAATCAAACTCGGAACAAAATTAACCTCATTCTTAAGATTTGATGTTAAAAACAAGCACCTTAGGCGAAAAGTACTATTGACAGTTGATTCCTCTGCTGCGACAAGCAAGGAGCTCTGTAGTGCAAGTTAGTAGTACAAGAAAAGCAATAAATGTGAGGGGACTTAATAAAGGGTTCAATTCTGTGCTTGTAAAATGTTGAAATCTCAGACGGTAAGTGAGGGGGAAGTAGCTGGTGAAGGCTGCTGTGGCGTAGTTAGTGATGTTGGTTGCACCAACCCATAGACGCTGCACGATAATCCGAAGTTGCTGCGAGACCCATGGACATGTTGCTTATCTAGACAGGTACATGTAAAAGTATGGGTGACACCAGTGATGTACCATGGGCCAAATGGTAATGTCTTCTCATGCTAACTAACCCCAAAAAATGTAGCCAACTGATGCACTGAGCTTATACTTATTCCTTTAAGGCGAATTCTAGGTGGTTCCTGCATTTACGTATACCTCATGCCCATTTATTTGCCCGAAGTTCAACGCACCATTATAGCCACATGTGCCTGTTATATAGAGCCAACGGTAACCCAGCAATGACGTTTTGCAAAATTTTTCCTTCTCTGTAGACAATGCCAAAAGTTACGTGCTGACGTCGAAATTATTGTGCCACACATCCTAATTCTTGCTTTAATTTTCTTGATATTGCTGTGCGATAGATTATTTTTATGTTCAGAACATGTTTGTCCTCACATTCGGTGGCGTGCAATTGGGCAAGACAGGTGCAATCGTTCCCATTGGTCGATCCATTCTTACTGCACTAATGATTCTATTATTTTTCTATCACAATGGCTTGACTCCGTCTAATGCAAGCATTCGTTTCTGGAAAAGGTAAACTGCAGTTTCTTTAAGCTATAATTTCTCTGTAAAACTTAGAAACTTTTTGAAATAACTGCTATTTGTCATTTATGAACAGCGGAATACTCAATTTCCCTGACCCAAAACAGTTTACTGTTCTCCCTTTACACAGTGTTTCTAGATGGCATTACTGTGCACATGATTTGAATATAGGCTAAGCTTGTTATTTGCATGTCTTATCGAGGTCTAAACATAATGTAAATTTCAAGCTAATTGGATGCTTCCTTCATGGTATATTTTGGATGGTCAGTGATGAAATTATACAGTTAAAATACACTACTATGGATTTTCCAAAATGCATTTTTTTAACTTCATCCAAGGAACCTTGGTTTAATAATTTAAAAGTGGCAATTTTACTAAAAGTCAAAACTTAATTTATTTGTAGATTGACCAATGCCTGTTACATAGTTTTTGTGTGATATAAATAAAAACAAAAAGAATAAAAAGGAAATTTTGAAGGTTATTTTATGAATAAAATGACGAACACAAAAATGAAGCATTTCCAGTTTTTTATGTAAGTGATACTGACAATCGGCCTTAATTACGAAATAGATCAGCCTCACTTAAAATCTAGAATTAGTTCGGATAATTTATCCGAAAATTTCTGTGAAATCTTACTCTTCTAAGGAGACTAAGCAATTGAACAATTAGTTAACGAAGGATTAGTGAATTTGACAGTTCTAAGTATAATTTTATATAGATATAATCCTGCGTTGTAGAAACAGTTCTTCTTTCATATATTCGCATTATTTTCTTTTTGTAGTGGAACTGGTTGACAGAGCTTTCAACAGAGTTAATGTGCATTCAGTTATTATTCTAAATTTGGATATGTACTTGTTATTTTTACTTGCAGATCCATCACAACAAGGTAATCGCATGAGAAACAACTGCCGCAATTGCTTTCTAGAAGGATTTGGGAAAGAACCGCCCTCGCAATACCTGTGGATTTGCTCTCCAACAGTGATGGAGATCCATATCCCGCCCACTCCGTTTCCTAGGTTACCCACACAGCATAACAAACAAAGCCGTGCAGATGGCATCCAAAAGCCAGCACTGTGAATAACTATCTACTTTTATAAAAAAAAAAAAAAAAAAAAAAGATTACTTTACCGTAATTCAAATTTGATGGGATAGGAAATATTTATCTTGAACTATTCATGCAAATTTTAGACAAACATGTTTTGGTTTGTTATTCGTTTTCGTATCAGTTGTGTAATAAAATGATTTTATAATAACTGCAAAATTTTATTTTAAGTTCTCAAAATTATGTTTTTCCTTTCCACTTAAATAACATTACTGGTAAAACTGCTTATATAATTATGCAAAGAAAACTGGGTAAAATTTTTTTGATCTATTCTGAAATGTGTCTAAGAAATGATGTAGAGTGTATAAAGTTGCTTTAAATTTATTTTTAATCCAATAATTTCACTCGATGTGGATTATTTAATTTAGAAACAGTACATGAGGATATCTACCAACTACAGTCTAATTTTGTCCTAGAATATCGGCAGTGAATTTAATCCGAGAATCTCAAACTTCTCTTCTCCTGGCACTAACATAAATTTTAAATTCCCCTAGTTCGTGAACTCATTATAGTCTTAAGTGTTCATGCCTTATTACAATGGTTTCAAAGTGGATGCGGTTCAAATGCCCTGTTCCCCTATTTCGTTTAAACTCACTATAGTCTTAAGTGTTCATGCCTTATTACAGTGGTCTCAAACTCAAAGTAGATGCTGTCCAAATGCATACCTGAAAACAGCTGACGAGCCAATTTCTTTAAAATAAAATGAAAACTATTATTAATAAAATACAACTATTTTAAATAAATTTTAAATTTCGCTTCCAAAATGTTTATCAATACATACATAAGCTACAGGAATAATATAGCAATGGAAAAAAATCAAATTTAAATTCATTTTCCATCTAAAATCTACTGTTTGGTACCTATAAGACATTTCCGTTGATTACACTTTGTAATTCAATTATACTGACAGCTAAATATTAAATTCTTAGGCTGGCATTTCTTCCAAATAACTTTAGCATTTTTAATCAAACATTCAAGAATTTACTTTAATTTAAAGTAAAAATAAACAAATTATGAAAAATTTCTAATCTTTCATTGAAAATTTTCCAAGCGGGAGAGCTTGAGAATAAATTATAATAATTTAATCTCTTCTTTTATGTATTAAATTTCTCTTCAACTCATAAATAAATAAAAGTACAGATCTTTATAAATAATTATAAACTTTTTCATTTCTTACTATAACTTGGCATTTGATGGCGCTTTGATTTTTATAAAGTTATAAGGTATTTCTCCCACCTTCTTCGCATGCCTTCATGGTGTAGTGGTCAGCACGCTCGATGTGTAACCGAAAGGTCCGGGTTTCGATTCCCGGCGAAAGCGTTGCTCATTTTCCATCACGCCTGCTTCCGAAATAACCTAATGTCTCTACACTGGCGCCCGGGCTAAAAAGGTGGTGGATAATGATCCTCCACCACCAGGATTTGGCGATTGGGTTTCCAAAACCCCAGTCGCCCTTTAAAAAGGGGAGTATATAAGGTATTTCTCACACCTTCTTCGCATGCCTTCGTGGTGTAGTAGACAGCACGCTCGACGCGTAACCGAGAGGTCTGTGGTTCGATTCCCGGCGAAGGCGTTGCTCATTTGTCATCTCTCCTGCTTTCAAAAAATTTTTTTTTAAAAAAAAAAAAAAAAAGAAAGAAAGAAAGAAAGAAAGAAAATGTAATGTCTCTACAAAGTTTGTAGCCTTGGAGAAAAACTACTAGAAATTTTGATAACGGATTGTTGATACTCATCGGATAATCAGGTACTTTGGTTACTAATTTTCAGCTGTGAAAAAAAGCTGTTCACATATAAATGTATTCCCAAATGAAACGATTATTCTTAGTTCACAAATTCGTAACTGAGTTCATTTTTTGGATAACCACGAATAAAAGTTAATCATACCTGTATCTTCATATCTTTGAATAATATCATTATTACATTTTAAATTAATTAGCTCCATTTATACATGTTATCCCTGTTCGTTTTTAATGGAAATAAAAGTAATATAATTGCCTTTCCATTAAAATTCATTTTCAATATTTGGATAATTTGTGAAAATTAGACCTTCGTATTCACAAATAATGGCAAGAATTTCTAATAAAATCATTTTATACTAAAAAATACAGTCTTGAAACAAAAGATTCATAAGATGATGGTAGAGATATATCATTCGATTTAGATAACAGTCATTCGAGAAGAAAAATATAATATGATTTAAAAAAAAAGCCCTAAAATGTTTTGAAGAAAAAGGGGTTTAAAGAGAGCAAAACGACATTAAGTGTTTAACAGGAAAAAAAAAGAGAAAGAGAGGAAGGAATTAAAAAAATACATAGTATAGTAAATCCAGCAAGAAGAACAAATAAAATATCAATTGTATAACTTCAGACTTTAGAATATTTTTAAAACTAGTAATAAGTAATATAATAATAGTAGTAATAACTAATAAAGTCAAAAATAATAGTTTTATTTGTTTTTTTTTTCTATTGTATATTTTTTCCCATTTCTTATTTAAGAATCAAATTTGGGAATTTTTTCTAAATTTCTAAATAATAACATCAAATAATTATGTATTTTCACTCCTATTGTCTAGTAGTACCTTTAATTCTCTATACAATATTTCCTAGGATATGATAGTATTTTAAAAAGACATTTTTAAAATATCACACTTCTGGCCTTAGTATTGGCCAAGTCAAAGTTGCCGATACCAAACTTTAGATTTCAGATAGAAAATTATAATACATTTGAGTGTTTTCTTTGGATATTGTAACTGTTGTTTATGTATATCTTTATAAAAACTTTCATTTTTCGGCCCGCAAGCAAATTTGAGTTTGAGTCTCCTCACTTAGACCATTCTTGCTGACATCAAAACGCGCGATTTCTCATGAGTTCTATTTCCACTTGGCAACGTTCAAGGTTTGTCCAAAATTTTTTATTTCACATTTACTTACTTTTTCTCGATTCTTTATTTTTTTGTGGTTTTGGAGGGTGGGTGGTGATGGTGATCCTTTTCAAGACTCGCCGATTCAGCACACGAAAGACGGTATAGAATTTCGAACTTCGGCGCCATTTTGTAGTTCGTTACAGATAAGATTTGTGCCAAAAGGCATAGGAGGAAAGCCTGGAGATATATCGTATGTAGCGAAATGTCGTTTCGTACGATGGAGTATAATGTATGGTGGGTGTATTTTGTCCGTAATGTTGACAGGTGTAGAGTAGTATATTCTTGTCGGGAATTAAGATATCAGATTCGCAATTACATGGCATAAAAAAGTTTTTGCGTCGCTGCTTGGGTGTCAACCACAAAGATAGAGAAGGGACGGTTTCAGGAAAAGAAGCAAAAGGGAACGTAACTCCGAAAGCATCCGAATTTGTTATGCTTAAACTGCAACCGGAAACTATTTCATGCTAAATTATCAACCTTGTAAGAACTAAATGTATGTTGGATGGAATCCAAACAAAGCAGTCGAATACTAGAAAAAAAAAGAGGTTTTAAAAAGTTAGGTTTTTATTTAAAATTTATAAAATAGTTCATTGGAGTTTGACTTCGTAAAATTTTGATTATATTAACAAACAGCATGGAGCCGTTAAAGGAAAGCTTATAAAAATTCGCTTAGTTTTTAAGAAAAATTCTAGCAAGTTACATAATTAATATTGTTTTAAAAAAGGGTAAGGAGTTTATTCTACAATCTGTGAAAATTTCAAAATCTTATATCCGATATATTTTCAGACTTTGGTATTTTAAAATTATACACACTAAATTGTCGAAAAAATCGAGAGGTTTTCGAAATTTTGCTAAAACTTGAGATGTTAAGGTACAATTTTCATACAAGCTTCATTTAAATTATTTTTCTTTTTGCTCTCTTTGAAAGTTCAAACAGCAAAATTCTGATATTTTTAGCTTGTTCTTTAAATGAAGCTATCTGTGGAAAAGCGTTTAAATATTAAAATAAATCTGAATCAAATTTTGAATCTAAAAATAAGCTAAAAATCTGAAACTCATTTTGAAAATAATTCCAACACATTGCATTGTCACTGACAAACAACGAGTGCACACAATTTAAACAGCATAATTTAATTACTGTACAGTTTTTAAATTTGAACTGTACAGCTAATCAGGAAGTAGGTTAAAAATCGATGACAAAATTCCGACCATAGTGAAACAAAATGAGTGAATTAAATAAAAGCTTTATTAACAAATACGTAAGTATGTTAATTTAAATTTATGGGAAATTCCAAGTATACATGCTTGCATATGTAGCCAAAAACCTTTTTTGGAGGCATAAGCCATTTCGTAAAATAGTGGTTCACAAATAAAAGTGATGTCTCTTGTTTTTTTTTTTTTTTTTTTTTCTTCTCCTTCTCAACGCCCTCCAGCGGCCGAGCGGTAAAGTTGCTGAACACTGATAGTTCGAATGAGATTCTGTTCTAGCGAACGGGTTGGCTACATAATTGGTTTTCGTGGTTTTCCCCATGTATGCCTTAGATACGAGGTAGTTTTCTTTAAAAAGTCTTCCAAAATGTATCCCTCTTCATAAGCAAATAAGCCTCAATTTGCTTTGCCTTAATCAAGTAACCTAAACCTGGGCCTCTTTCTCAGCCGTACACTGCACGTCTGTTTTTAAGGAAGAAAACGCATAAATAAATTTCACAGATTTTGATGCAGGAAAAAATATGAATCTTAACTCCATTTTTTTTCGTTTAATTTATTATAGTAAAACACGCAGTGATTATGTGCCTCAGACAAGGAATGCTTTCGTGAAATACTTTCTAATGCTTCAGACTTTTCCGGCACACGTTGAAAAAACCTCGAAAACGTCCATTAAGCGAAGTCGTTCACGTGGGTCGAAATACCTGTATTCAGCGATCTCATCCGTTCCGTCTATGATGAGCCCATATTGTCCGAGTTTGTTTCTCTTTCACCCAAATAAACATGTACTGAATTAATTCTTATGGATAGATTCCATTTGTTTCGATGCGTATAAGCAACCAAATCATTCTTGAACTAAAGCATCTTTGTTTTTATTTTTGGACATGTGCTGTCTTTCAGCAATTAATTGTTTTAAAAAAATATAGAAAATGAAATTATTTTTAAATATTTCTTAAATATTTTTAAGCTGTTTAAGTGGATACGATGCTCAAAGAAAAAGCTTAAATAGCAAAGAATATTTCATTCTGTTAATCACATATTTAAACATTTTCAAATAACCGTCGAAACAAAAATCATCAATAAATTCAGCCGTAGAATAAGTTGAGTAGTTTCAGAGCCCTATAACAATTTTTATGAAAGACATTAACAGCATGATTTGCGTTAAGATGATAATATTATTCGACCTCTTAAATTCAATAAAGCGAAGTCAAGAACGATGGCGCTAGTACTTCACACTTTATAAAGGTCGGCAGTTTGTTTTTTAAGCTTACCAACCTTAATTTAAATTCGAGAAGGCAGGCATGTGGGCAGCATCTCATTTCTTGTCAAAAGCCGTTTCGTGCATATCAAAAATCATCTTGTTTCACGCCAAAACTTATCTTATTATACGTCAAAAATTTCATTTTATCCTAAGTGTAAAATTTATTTATTTATTTTTGTTTGAATTACCTATTAAGTAATTTTGTAAAGTAATTTTTTTGCGCCTTTAAAAAAAAATAATCTATTTATGATACATATGTTGAAATCAAAATGCGGCTTACGGTTCTTCTGTTTGCTTCATTTTATCACAGAATCATTGTCATAATAAAATACAATTAAAAAAAAGTTTTTATGTATTAAACTTTTATTTAAAATGGATATAATTAAAATATTAAAAGGAGAAAAATAATTTATCATACAATTTAACGGAAATAATAGATCAAATAATTTTATTTACAAAATGAGTTGTAAGGTTTATTATACGTTTACTAACAGTTATTTTAAGTTTTGTATCTTTCCTATCTTATTCTAATTTCAGCTTACAATTTCCTGCCAGAATGTGAATTCAGAAACGCAGAGAATGCAAATGAGAATGAGTACTATTTAAGTCGTGACTTAACTATTAAGTCGTGACTATTTAAGTCGACTTCAAGAGAGAGAGTCTGATTTCCTGACTAGCGCGCATTTGCCTTCTGGCTACGTCTCCCTTAGCTGTTATTACGCTCGGCCATACCTTAGGCCCTTGCTAGGCTTCGCCAATTTAATTAATATTTAGAGGCCAACTAGTTAGAGTCTGATAGCTTCGGCTATATCCTTTGAGAACTTAAGTTAAGCTAGTTTTAGTTTGAATTACTATTATTTTAAGTTCAAACTCGAATGGCGGCTTTCTGTAAAGTTCCAAGTCGGAACTGATTTTAAATATACTGAAAAATAAAGGGTTTTAAACCCTTCTTAAGTCTCACGTGTTCTGTTCACACCTAAGCGATTATTCGCTTGTTAAGTGTTCGTGGGGTTCGAAGTTAGAACTTTAGATCTAAATAGAAAACCTCACAGCGTCTATAATTTTACTTCACGAATAAAAAAAGCATAGGGGATTCATAATGCATTAATTGTCATATCCATTTTAAATAAAAGCCTATACTGCATAAAAAAGCGCTTTTTTAATTGAATTTTACTTTCTGTTTTTTAGTTTTAATTACATGTAATCAATGATGAAATTTTAATCATTACGAAAACACAAGCAATAAACTACAAGAAGCTTATGAAATAAAGAAAAATAAATTAATGTCATTCAGTGAAAGAAGAAATCGCTTTGAATATTAAGTTTAGGAAATTGTACGTTATAACAATGTTATAGCGAGCATTTTACTTGAAGCTAAAATGAAAATATCTGAGGTGGACACTCCATGACTTCCTTGTACATTGTTCCTACTAAACTATATATATTTTTGGTGCCGTTAATTTAAACTTATTTTCACGAATTGCGTTAGAAATACATTTCTAATTAAATCAATTCATCTCTCACTTCGCGGCAAGGCAAAAATACGTAAAAACTCAATCTTCATTAAAAATTGTAAAATACAGAAAAACCTGAAACTCAAATTACAATTAAAAAAAAATTCTTACAATTAAATTTGGGGTTTCTACGCAAAAATAAGCAATTCAGCGAGCGGGCAGGAGCACAAAATTCTCGATGCACGAAACGTAGATGAAGCAAATAGCAGCCTCGTTAGGTTTAGCCGCATTTAAATTCTTAAATTATTAATAATTCTGAAGGTATTATAATAGCTGACATGAAGATTAACTACAGGCATAGAAACCTTAACCGGAATATAAGAATAATATAACTCAATCATTTTTAAAGCAAAAAATTCGTAATTTACTAACACATAAGAACGGAAAAACTGAGCTCACTGAGCCGGGTAACAGAGTAGCAATAATTATGCTACATATTTTTATACGTTTGGTGCAGCCGATTGCAATGAAAAAGGGGAAGTGCGTAACTATGTGTTATAGCAGTCCCATATACAAAATGTCAACGTTCTATGTCCAATCGTTCTTGAGTTATATGAGATACTTACATGCATACGTACGTACAGACGTCATGAAAAGAATCCATTCTGAATCAATTTTAAATTCATTTTACAATCCGTTCTGGAAAAAAGAGTCCTTTATTCTGTCCTTAAGTACATACGCAGAAAACATCGTTCAGATGGATTCGAGAGCTATCAAAACAGGTATTTTCGTTGAAATATGATACCCGAAATTTTAGCGATTACAATACTTCCTTTACTTCGTACAAGGAACTAAAAACGAAGATTGTCAGTTCGTCATTAAAGGCAAGGTTGTCTGGCAGACAGTCGCGAGTAGATAGCCAATATGTTTGGATGGTGTTCAATGTATTGCCAAGCTAGTGGTGTTTCAAGTTATAGAAATTTGATCTATATATGGCAAATACTTACAATGAATTTAATGAATTTAAAATATTTAGGCATGGTATCACGAGAGTCCTGCCGCCCGTGATTTTCGCCGCCCTCATACTTCCCGTCAGGAACGGCCTTCCTGTTAGGCAGTGTAAGTGTATCCAGGATTCGGAAACAGCGATATTTGCATGATTGATGTGATAGTAAATGGACAGTTAAGATTTATTTTAGCATCCGTGTATATTCATCTAACTGTTAATTCAGATGATGAGTTTACTGTAGATATTAGCTGTTGCTATTATTATGATGGGAGACTCCAATGTAGACATCAAACGAAATGAAAGAGCATTTTTAATCTCAATATGATGCCAAGTAATTATGCAAGCACTCATTTATAGATTCAGTTCATTTATAGATTTAACATTTACTGAGAACATAACTGCAGACATCTTTAAATTATGTGTCTTGTTTCTCTTAAGATCGACCAATTTTACAAAGGAACATTTTGAATGAACAAATATAATAATTAAAAAATAAAATATATGTGTGCGTAAAACCTTTTGTTTGTTTTCTCGGTTTTATAACATCTTCACTCGCGTTAGTAATCCTATGCATTAAACACCAGCGGCTCTTTAAATTAAAAGAGAGGACCTACCGCCATTTTTTTTAAATTTTGCAAATTCCATTTTTAAAAATTTAAAAATTTCTCACTAAAGATGTTTATATTTTCATTTTTCAATAATTTATCTCTAAGTCGAAAGTTATTTATCTAATCAGATATTATTTATCTAATTATTTCTAGGTGATCATTAGGTATAAATATAGACAATTCAAAGACCGCAAAGACACGGTGTTTGCTTATCAAGCGAGTAGCTTACTAATTATATCTTGTGATTGGTTTTTGAGCGATTTATAAATAGCGATCCGCCTGCCTCTGCCGTTGCAAAGCAGTATGGGATGAGAAAGGCTGGCCAATTCAACTTTGTTCTCCAGCTGAGAAAAATCCAGCGCAAAAAATTAACTTTGATTAAATCATTGATGAGTTTGTTTTCTTAACATTTAGAAAACAGAGATTTTTTTTAAACCAAATGTAAAAAGAAACCGTACTGAATCATTTCCTAGCAAATATTTGTACCTTAATTATATTAAATATGTTTCATATTACGCTTTTTATGACGTGAAACTTCATTCTTTTTTATTTAACGAGACTAAACAGGAGTAAAAAAAATAACACAAAATAGCTCTCGTCAACGAAACATTTATCGAAAATTTTTTCATTCGAAGTTCAACAAAGTTGTTTTATCAAAAATTGTTTTAATTGTTAAGAAAATGATGAGGTATAACAAGGAAAATAAAATAGTGAACGTTGAAAGACACAACACAGAAGAAGCTCTTATTAACCTAGGCCTTTTAATCTCTACGACCCTGATGACAACAAAGTTGATCCCTAAAGTTGGGCATAAATTTTTGAATTTCATTCTATATTAAGCAATGCAAGATGATCCATTCTTGAGTAAATCAAATTTTGTATCTAAAAATATGAAAGATTTTGTGTTAGCTTATTAAAGCATAGAGAGTATTTTATTAATTAAAAATTTTAGTTAATGAAGAAAAATACGAAAATTTAGGTTTCTTTAAAACTACATGTAGAAATCACAATGTTAAAACTATTTTCATAAAACCTCCTAATTCATTTTCAATAATTTTCAAACGAATGTACCTGTATAAGACCGATTTTTAAGGAAACATCGTATTTCCTCACATATTTCTCTTCTTTTTCAAACTAATTTTACAGCCCAAAAATCGGGAGGGGAAAGTTAAACTAGCAATTTAATTTCCGAAAAAGACTGTTATAGTAAGAAAATAACAAATGAAAGGTAGTCGTGGATAAATTATAGCTAACTACAACAATATTACTTCTTTTAAAGAAACCTACATGCCAATAAATTAATATCACGCTCCCGGCTCAATTATCTTGGAAGCCCCAGGGGTACCTCACCGCAATGATTCTTCACCGCAGTTTCTAAAAAGGACATCAGAGGAACGAAGGAAAAGGGATACAAACAAAAGACTCAGATTTGGAAAGATGGAACGCTATATATAACGCTATAGTGAGCTGGAAGGTAAAAAATAGAAGTAAGATGAAATCACATGTTTGGAAAGTCTCTTAAGTGTGAGAAGTTTCTCCTTTACGTTCGGGTAGCTTAATGAAGAATCTTCAAAAAATACGTTTCAAATAATAAATGCAAGAAAAAATAAAACGGATGAAATGGTAATAAAAATATGCAAATATAGTTTGAATACACTGAATAAAAATAAAAGTAATCATAGGATACAGTTTACTAATAAAGTAGCCTTCAGAGGGAAAAACTGTGTAAAACATAGGGAAAAGAAAATTATGGGAATGTCTTTAAAATTTTCAGAACCTAGTGCTAAAATGCTGGAGGGTTGGAATCCGTGAGAAAATATGTTAGAATCCATATTCAATTTTTTGAGCACTTCGTCTATTCGTATCGCAAAAGTTAACTAATTTCGAAGATTTTTCCTTCAGTATAATAAGCAATACGTAAAAAATGCGGAAAATAAACGGAAAGTATTCTGTTATTTAAAGACATGAAGAATAATAAGTATATCATTCAATTTATTAAGTCTTTAGCCTTTCACTTCCTAAGTCACAGTAACCAACAACTCATGAACTACATGAAAATGGATCGTCCTTTAGCAAAGAATGAAGTATTAAAATCAAACATTAGGAATAAATTTGAAGCTTAAGTATTCAAAAACTTCTAAGACATCTTAGAAATGGGTTGTAGCACAGCGTGGGAAGTTAAATATTAAGTTTTGAAGTGACAGGAAATCTAAATGAAGTGGTTGCACTTATATTTTGAAATGAGAACTGATTGCTGCTTGGGAAGAGCTGATTTAGCTCAAATGTGAAGGTTAAACACACGTGGGAGTATTCATTCCACGTTTCGAGTTCTAATACTCCTTTACAATTAACTCCTTCTGTGTATTAAACTCTGAGATTCAGAAGCAAACAAAAATAAATAAAAAAGTAAATAAAAGGTTTCATATTTGGAGCTCTGAAACTGGATTTTGAAAGGTACTTCCCCTCCCCCTCGCATCACTTACGCTCTTAATGCATAATGATTAATGAAAATGCAAAGCGTGAAAGCTATGGTATTTGTAAATATTTTGTATTTCTTTAAGGCTATCATTTTTTAGATCGTATTGGAAAAAGTTGAGTAAGTATTCATATCGAAAATGAAGGTACATGAAAACAATCCAAACATAAATTAACGTTTGAGAGTGGTGTAAAATTATCACCAGCATATCTTCGTTTGATAAATAATGTACATTGATTATTTGAATAATAATTTCGATTAAACTAAGGTATTACTGTTAAATAAAATTATTAAATTAAGCAATTTAGAAATAAAATACAGATTTCTCACATTTTTATTTATCACAGCAATGTTAAGCCATTATTTGAATTATTTTAACTTATTTAGTACTTATTTTTAATTTATAACCGCCCAGATATAATTCAAAAACGTGGTTTTGTGAAAATTTTTCAGTCACTCGTTGAAAAGCACCAAAGAATTTTCAAAATATTTGTTATACTTGCTACTTTATTATATTTTTATTATGCTATTTTATTGAACTGTTTTGCTTTTGTTACAGTTTTCATCCTGTTAAACTGTTAATAACCAAAATTTTGGTTTAGTTATTTAATTATTATGTTTTGATTTTTTAATTAATTTCTCAGCATACTGCACAAAATTAATAATTTCTAATCTTAATGTATATATATATATATACATATATATATGTATTTTAATATGTAAAAATTCCCTATTTATTAGACTTTTATTTGTCTATTTCTTTCATTTCATTTGCATCTTAATTTTTATTTATTCTCATTTTTAAATACTGTTCTATATGAATATTTCATTTCAATAATTAAATTTAAATTTATTTCAATAGTTTTAATATTTTTTAATTAATTGTAATTAACTGCCGATCAGCGCGTTGTCGAATTATTTCACATGTCTGAACTTCTTATGAAGATTTATATTCGGATTTCATAAAACTGAATAGAAATTTGAAATTGGAGTAGAGATTTTGTTCAGAAATGCGAAATGCGAAACGCGCTTCTCGTGAATTGTTGGTGGTTATATGGAAAAGTTCCAGTTCACCTTGATAAGTCGGGAATCTTTCTATAGAATCATCAATAATTCTCTTGTTTTTAGTCTTTATTTTAGTTTTTACTTTTGCATTTTATTAACGATTCCAGTTAAGTTATTTACAAATGCCAATTTTTAATTTCCGTAATAGTGCACCTTTATTATCTAAATTTCACTTTACATTTAATAGGAGATGATTTTTCATTTGTATATTCTCTATACATATATATGCATCCATGTATGTATATATATTCAAAAGTCAGGAGAAATTTCTAAAAGGCCTATGAGAACAAAGTTTAAAAACTAAAAGAGATGAACTCCAAATTGAGAAAATACCTCGAATTTTTCGTGTATCATCTCAAATGTCGCAGAGGAACGAAACCTATATTCGAAATTCATTGATCAATTTGGTATACGGCTTCAAAACATTTTCCCTTGACAAGTTATGTTTGAAGCATTGAACTTGGGAGATCAAAATCACCTTTTTAAATATTTTACACTTTTATGTTTCTTTCATTGAATTGCATTTTGTCCAATGTTTACTTGTACTACCTCAGGGTGCGACTTTGTTCGAGATTCTAAATGATTAGGACCTTTACAAGCCAATTTACTGTAAACGAGCATATTAAACTGCTTCATTTCCTTTCAGAATATATATATATATGAAAAATGATAATCCTTTTAAGTAAATTAGAGGGAAAAAATTACCTCATTTAGGATATAAAACAGTGAAGTTTTACTTAGTCCCATGTTAATTGAGATATTGAAATACTAATTGCTGCATTTCTTATTAACTTAAAATAAACTAATCCTACATGAAGGTTTCTCATTTTTCTTATTATTACAAAAAATCATAATCTGAAATGCTAATGCAAAGCATTTTTTATGTATTTGACATTAATTGTTAAATTGATTCAGACAATATCAGACAGCTTGTTATGCTCTCGTTAAAATTTGAGAGGCCTTTTTCTTCCTCCCTGCATGTTTATTCATGGAGGCTTTCACCTTAATCGCCATGTTTACTAATGAATCTCTTAGACATTTCTAATGCACTTCTTGGACAGTTGTTGCGTTACTCTGAATAGTTAATTCACATTAACTAAGAGATGAGCTTCGTAAAAAGCAACATCATATCTAAAATGTTCGTGACCAGTGAACAAATAACGATCATCAGAAGTTAATGTATGAAAGATTATCAAAAAGCTGTCAAAGGAAAGAACAGGTTAGATATGCTTGCTGACAGCTTGTAAATCTATTACAGGTGTTATTTGCTCGCCTATTGTTAGCCAATTGATTCAGTCCTTGTTGTTAAAGAAAATTTAATGAAGCTTAGACACCTCAGAATACCTTATTTTTTTTAGGCTTGGTGTGCCATAGTGAAAGGTCTCTTTGCCTGGCATTTTATTCTTTGCTAAGGGTTTCAGCAGTGCTTTATACTCTGATGAAAATTTCTGAAGCTAAAATTAGGCAAACACCACAGATTGGCAGAATTGAATTTTTTTGGCAGAATTGTTTTACTCCTTACGAAGAGGGACTTTTACCTGTTCGCCCACGAAATCGTACAGTTTAAATCCGCATCAAACACAAGCTTGTTCTTTTTCCTAATTTTTTAGTTTTACTTTGTCGTGTTTCTCTTCGCTCTAGATCTCTGAAGTTATTCCTTTCTGGAATAAAATTCGAATTAGAATACGAGTTATTGGTAAAACTTTAAATGTGCTCGAATTTGTTTGCATGCATTCCTCTTCTGCTAGTACCAAATGCAATCCTCTTCCCGGCAAACTCACCTCCTTCCCCCCAAAAAAAAAAGAAAACAAGAAAAAAACACAAACAAAATCAAATCCAATTAAAGTGCATTTTCAAAGGCATAATCAATCTGCTTCTGCAGAAAAGAGGAATTGGAATAAAAATTCAGCAATAAATTCCTCTCTTGTTCTCCTTATGGTGAAACTTTTAAGATCTCTAAAAAAACATTAATTTGTAAATCGACTTTGGAAAAAAAGAAAAAAAAAGAAGAGGTATCTTAAGATCCAGTAAACAATTAATCATACCCGTGTCTCTTTGCGTGTGAATTAAACCGTCGTCCCTTCGTATGATCGTTTGCACCACCCCCGATGTATCATCGCCCTCCTACCCACATCGTACTTTTCGGATATTCGGTCAATATAATAAGCACGCGATCGTCGCATTCAGCCAATCAGATTCAACTGTTCGCTTAACACCTGTGATTGGTTGATGGTTAATTAATTTCTACGCTTGATTTAGCACCTTGATCTTCCCCTCTTTTACTTAGAGTACATGTGTATGAAAGGTCGGGAAATAAAAAATTAAAAAAATACCGCTTCATCTTCTACTTCATAATGCTATTTTCGATGATTATCATTGAAAAAAAGTCCATAAAAATGTCGCATGTGTTTACTTACAATCAAATTTATTCAAAAATGATTTGTTGAATGATTATATGCTTTTCCTTTCAGAATATTTCCTTAGCTGTATTTTAAAAGGAATCACTTACGCGAATCCTAAAAAGTAAAAATCAAATTATTAAAGGCTATAAACGGGAGAATATGAAAATTTAAAAATCATTTCATTTTTAAACTATTTTTAACTAAATCAAATGAACTAAAATCTATTTTGAAGAAGATTACTATCATCAATATTGGCATAAATATCCTAAGTTTAAAGAATTTAAACTACTGTTTTCACAAGAACCTCTCTCCTCTAGTACCATTTCAAATGATGTTTCAAAGTGGGGATTATCTATGACACTCGGTGTCGTCCTATATAAATAGGTAAGGGATCCTATATACATAAGAACATAATCCTATATACACAGGTAGCGGTATATAACTACCTTCCACCAACTTATATACATAGGTACGGTATGTAACGTTTTCGGTCCAAAAATTCAGTAGTCAGCTTTTAGTGAATAAGCACGAGTTAGGGGCCGTCTCCAAAATACGTTTTTACTATTTTTACAATTATCTGTCTGTATGTGTCTATATGCGTGTTGATTTTTTCCATCCACGATAATATGAACATCAAAAATTCACTCTTTTCCACATTTAAGCTTTCTGCAATCATACAGGGTGTATCAGCACAGCGGTGACAAAATTTCAGGAGAGAATGAGTATGCTTAGACGATGAGAAATCACATAGCAACGCATGGTCGGAAAAGCTTTCCTGGCGCGGTAATGATGACACAAAAGTCAAGAAAGGAAGGACACGAACGGGGTGACAAAACATGCTTATTATTCGGAGAACAACAAAAACGAAGAAAAAACAACATAAAGAGTCAATGATCATCATCAAAGAAAGTGTTCGAAATTATGACCCGGACCATGATGCCGCAACCGTGCGTCATGTATCTTCCACGCGTAATGCAGACCTTCCATGCGCCAGAGAAGTGAGGCCTGCATCACGGTCCGGAGTCGTAATTTCGAACGCCTTCTTTAATGACGATCGTTGTTTGTTTTTATTCTTATTCGTAGGTTTCTGCTGAACTAAACATAATAAAACACGTTTTGTCTCACTGTTTGTGTCTTTCCTTTTTTGCATTTTGTCTCGTCACTACTGCTCCAGGAATGCGTTTCCAACCGTGCATTACTGTGTGATTCCCCATCTTCTCGATCTCTCCTAAATGTATGTCATCGCTGTACTCACTCTCTCCTGAGCGTTTGTCATCGTTGTACTGATACATAAAGCGTTGATTAGATTTTGGGTAAAACTGAACAACCGAAAGTGGTACTTTACTTGAAGCCCATAACATTTAGATGAGAAACTAAGTTAAAATATAATCCATAACTTTTTAGTTTTAGTGTTTTATTCTTTTATATCAAAGGGGTACATATTAGGTACGTTATATACATATTAGGTTTCGTCTAAAACTGATTCTGGTTTTAGTAAATGTGTACAGACATTACGTTATTTTGAAGCAGGAGACATGAAAAATGTGCATCGCCTTCGCCGGGAATAAACCCTCGGACCTCTCGCTTGCGCCTCGAGCGTGCTGACCACTACACCACGGAGGCATGCGAAGAATTCGGGAGAAATACCTTACATACTCCCCTCTTTAAAGGGCGACTGGGGTTTGGGGGACCCAATCGTCAAATCCCCGTGGTGGAGAATAATCATCCCCCACATTTTTAGTTCGGGCGTCAGTGTAGAGACATTAGGTAATTTCGAAGCAGGAGACATGAAAAAGGAGCAACGCCTTCGCCGGAAATCGAACCACGGATCTCTCGGTTACGCGTCGAGCGTGCTGACCACTACACCACGAAGGCATGTGAGGAACCGAAATGACTTTCGGTTTTAGTGAAGCTCTGAATAGACTTTCGTTAAAAAATATATTATGAAATAATCCAAAACTTCTCAAATTTAATATTTAAAATTACTACTCCCGATGACAAAGATTTATGGTATCCTAAAAACATGTTTCGAGCATGACCGCGTATCGTGGAACATTCATAGATTGCTCCATTTTTACCACACTATAGAAATACCGTTCTTTTCACTTCGGCAATGTGGACAGAACAGTGATTAAACTGCTCCAATACTGAGCTCCAAAAACTGATAGAAATTCTGCTGAATAATATTAATATTTCTCCTGCGGCAATGCAGTGAATTAAAGCTCAACTTCAACTTAACTATCCACTATATTTAGGGGACAGTCAGTACAGCAGTGCCATAATGGGTATTTTGCCTATTCGCGTTTTAAAACAGTTGCTTTTGACTCACCCTATATATATATATATATATATATATACCTACGAATGTTTTCAATAAAATGTAGATAAAGCTCCTCAGCCAGTTTTGCGTTGTATCATAATTAAATATTCCAATCTAGAACGAACAAATTCTTATATTTATGAATATGAGCATGCATAATATTCTACGTTTTAGTTCCTCTTGATTTACGTACAGTGATCATTATCATGTGTTCAATGGATGGGCCATAAAATAAAAAATAATTACTCAACTGTTTGGATACATTTATAAACATATTATTGAAATTTGGACTACATGTCCAAAACTTGGTTGACCAATTCATATGGAATGCTCATACAAATGCTGTGAATGGGTCCTTATTAGTATTCGATATTTCTCTGTTCGGGAGTTGTTTCAATCGATAGTCTTCCGACATACGACACTTCCAATTCTCATTCGAATCAAAATATAGAAGTTATC
>KK120064.1:151850-172447 GCA_000611955.2 Stegodyphus mimosarum | reverse complement strand
GCTGTTCCGATACACAATTGAGAACAATTTAGATTTTACCATTTATAGCAATTGATGAAGAATTAATTATAGATTGTAGCATCTGTTATCGTTATCAAAGTAATGATATCACTCTTAATGCAAAATTTAATTTCAAATTGCTCTTTAAAACAAACCAGAAATTTAATTTAGACGGATATATAAGTTCGATGGATTATTTAATGACGACGGAACATACAATGGGTATCTGCTTATGAGGGAGGATGCTTTCGTGAGGGAATTTTTTAAGATCGTATCACACGGTCAAAACATTTCGGATGAACAACTGTTAGTGTAATTTTTCTGCTTTGTTGCATGCTATAAAAAAGACAATTGCCAAGCTACACTATGGGGTTACCAAATAAAGAGGAAACTACCTCTCCATTATAAATGATGGTTAATGATGGAGGATTCGATGCCAATGGCTGATTGGTTGTTGAAAACGAAGAGATTACAATTTTTTGCAAAAGGAAGCAAAAATCATTCTTCTTTCTTTTATTGGAAAAGCAAGTAGAGAATTATTTGAAACAATTGTTTGTCCGAAACAAATGAATGTGTGATAGCGGCATTATAATAACAGAGGCATATTTATGTTATACACAGGCGCAAATGTGAAAATATCATGCAAGCTTGTCCATCAATTGGGAAAAATCCTATACCCATCGAATACTCTTAATTCGACCCGTGTTCCCTTGTAGCCAATGAACGGGCTGGCTACATCGATTTTTATTATAAGTAATCTAATTATAAATTAAATAGCAGTAAAATTCTGCCACAAAGGCATTCTTCCTTTTAAAGAATAATTCTTGCGTGTTTTGCTATAACCAGTTGAACAACTAAATTATACATTCGGCCTGTTTTCACTTGTCAAGAACTGAACACGAACGAACCTCGCGGAACTGACTATGCTTCATAGCTCGTCCAATTGAGACTGAAAGAAAATATTGCTTCTTTTAAGACAGAATAAAAAATAATCGGTGAAATGATTATAAAACATTTTACTGAGTTTTTAGAAAACGGACACTAAAAGATTTATTTGCGCTAAGATGGACTTTTACAGACCTTTTCTTGCAAGTAATGAAAATCGAAGGTTCCCGTAAGCAAAGGTTTTATGTTAATTATCCAATTACTATAACTGGAACCTTTACTATAACTTCGTCTTTCCGCAGGCCTCACCAGAATGCAAATTAATTATTATGTACTAAGCTGAAGGTTTGAATGTTTAGGGTTAGAGCTTCTGGCAGTCTCGTCTTGTTACTCACATCGCCAACCCTACCAAAGCTTTATTCCAGCTGTAGCATCTTGCTAGCCGGCATTTAAAATACCCGCGTATAATTATCTTCAGTCAATTTAAGTAGTTTATTATATGTGTAGTCTTCGACTGTTACGTTACATGCATTTGAACTGAACTAACTAATCTTATGTTAATTAAATACTCGGAAATTGAGGAGGTTTGTCTGTCAAAAAAGCCGTGCTTTCAGTTCATTTGAGAGATAAATAAAAAAAAAAGCCTTTTTTAACCTTCTCGGTGCTTGATCATTTGTTCTCGAATAAAGCGATAATTCGCTTCGAGTCCAGTAGGGTCTGCATGACACTGATACAAGCTTCTAGATGTTCTAGATACAGAAGAACCCTACAAACGTACAACAAAGTTTTATTCTGATGTACTCTCGTGCACTTCAAGAAAAGAATAGCTTCATTTAGACAAGTACCAGTTTCTTCAAGGCCATTCGATTTCATTTCCAAAATGCATAATTTACTCTTCGATTAGGATTATCTTCTCCCCCTTCCAACTGTGTTTACTTTCTCGAGACAACAGCTTGAAAACGAAGGCACCTCGGAAACTAATGGAAAAGTATTTTTCCAACTATCATCACTCCAATTTTGAATCAGCTTCGTTAAATGTTTGCGCTTTTGCAGTATCACGCCATGCCGTGTTTCAAACGCCTTTTGTGCAGCAGTCAAACTTTAAGCAGGTTCCGACACTACTTAATTGGTTTCTAGAATCTTCTTTTTGATGAAGCCGCCAGCGTGAGTTCTTGTTTTATGTTTTTTTGTTGATGGCCTTTTCGTATTGCGTGTTATTTGCGTTGGAAAATGGTAGTTAATGTGACTGTAATGATGGGCTGATATATGATTAAAAACAAACTGCCGATATTGCAGTTAAACTAACTGATGCATTGAATAGCCCTTTTCCTCTTCAAGAATAAATAAATCTACACCTTAAGTATTATGTTCAGTAATATTCATTAAGATGCAATGAGTATTTATCTAATACTTATTCAGAAAGTCAACAGTTACTGCTAATGTTTTTTGAATAGTTGCTTACGATGTTTTATTCGTGTTTTAAGTTACACAATACAGTGCACTTAAATTAAATTTTAAAAAAACTTGACGGATGATTTTAGCTATAAATACTTTCAAAAACATTTTTTCAGGTAAGTGGAATATTATTAAACAAATTGCATCTACATATGAAGAACGGAGGAACTGTTACAGTATTTACTTTTAAAATAAGGAAGAATTAAGAAACGTTTAATTACAAAACAAAAAGGCTTTGTCGATAGTTAGTTTTCACTTCATAATTTTTTGAGAAACTCATTAGATCAGCAAAGTCTTGTTTAAGAACAATAGTTGGAAAAGTCTTCCTCGTCCATCAAGAATTAGGAAGAATACTGACTGAAATCGAGGCTGTCATTTCAAGACCACTTTGCTGTGCGACCAGAATCCATGTATTGAAATCACTTCTTGGTCAGACGCTTTGGTCATTTCATCAGAGAAATCAGAGTGAAAATGTCTATTAAAATATACATAATAGTTACAAGAATATTTAAATGCAGGAAAATAATTTTACAAAATGTAGTAATGTCAGCGTCATCATAGACTTATTTACATCAACTCATCAGACTGCCAGGAATGACACGAGGCCACTTGTCATCGAAAAGAAATCTGTTGCACTTATTCAAGATGATAAACAGGCTCGTAATTTATAGATCTACTAGCCAACAAGCCCGCTAGATAAGTGGGCTGCTGCCAAAGCAAAATTTATACGTTCTATATACACCTGAAAAGCAAACGTATAAAAACATTTCAATATTAATGAAATCAGTTCGTTCTTTCGGCAATAACCAATTCGTAAATAATTTTTTTGTTGCCAAACCAAGAAAAAAAATTTTTTGACATTACATGTATACGTATGACATCTTTAAATTTAATCTAATATAACAACTTTTTCTCAATATCAATACAAAAATTAGCGTAGGAATAACATACCGTGTCAGTTATCCTAACCCGAAACAAAAAAGATGCCAGCAGCAGCTATTTAATTAAAATGCTGACATTAATGAAAATTTTTCGACGTACAATGATGACACCTGCGATCGCGTGCTTTCTTCAACATCATAATATGATAGTATATAATAAAATATATTCAATGTTTGGTTATGTTATTATTTTTATTTCACATTTTGTGAAACTTACAAATTTTTTTGCTAACACACTCTACGATTTGAAAACGAGTAATGGCAGCACTTTTCGAAATAAAGCAGATTTTTTTATCTGCAGCTCGCGACACTTGCCACTCAGAAAAAGTGTGCTAAAATTAGCGTTTTCACAGTTTTGAATTGATATCTCGGCTCATTAAAATCGTATGAAGATGAGAATTGCCGAAATGGCTTCCCACGAATTTTTGCAATCCGAGGATACCTCTCTGGAAACTGCACTCCGCGCCGTTCCGAAGGAAATGACGCCACAACAAAGAAACAAGCAGACAGGCGTACCCAGATTTTAATAGTATAGATAGATACCCCATGGAAGTATTAATAGATAAGAAATTTAGAGAACAAGTTCATGAAACAGTTCTTTAAAGAATGTTTCTAAAGTTCAACACTAACGTGAATTACAACAAAAAATTGCACTCTTGGCAGAGAAATAAAGTCTTGGAGATACAGTATATTACTTTTTTTAGGATAAGTGTGGTGGCAACATAACAAAAATCGGTTATAATAAGGAATGTGTCCACCCCTAGCTGCAATACATTGACGGCAGTGACGTTCCATGTTGTCAATTAAGTTGTCTGTCAGTGAAATGGGAAGCAAAGACCAGACACGGAGTAATTCTTGTTCAAGCTCATCTAAGGACCTTGGAGAAGGACTTAAAGCATCAACCTATCTCCCAAGGTAGTCTTAAAGATGCTCTATCGGATGCAGGTTTCGGGACTGAGCTGGCCATTACACACTCTCCATACCTGACCCTCAAGATATTCTTCAGGAACCCGAGGTCGGTGCGGTCGCCCATTGTCGTCCAACAGAAGAAATCCAGGACCAGTAGCTGCGGCCTATGGGCGGACATATTGATCAACGATCTCGTGTCGATATCTCACACCGGTCAAAGTTCCTGCATGGAATACATGCAGGTCAGTGTGACCACCGAGAGAGATCCCAGCCCAAACCATTATTCCACCACCTCTGTAAATGTGTCTTTCCACAATGTGGGATTGGTTGTATCTGGTGAGTTGTTCTATCCAGATCAGCTGACGACTTGATTCACTCTCCAGTACGAACCTGGACTCGTCTGTAAAGAGCAAAGACGCCCATTGTTGACTGGTCCAGGAGACGTATTCTCTTGCTCGACATAAATGGGCGCCTCTGTGTCCTCGGGTCAAGAGACACAAACAACTGGTCGTCTTGGAAGAATTGATACATTTAAAAAATTCGTAAATAATTTATTTATATATTCCTTTAAAAATGGAATCTCACAAGCATTACTATTTATAAGTGAAATCAATAGTTTCTAAGAATATTAAATTCTATTGAAATAAATGCTTTTGAATTGCCTCATCAAACAGGAAAAATAATTCTTGTAAATATCCTAGTTTCCAATTCTTTAATTTACGAAATCTAACTAACTTTTACATATATATATATACTTGTATATATATATACATATACTTTACTGTGAATATTTCTCTGTCACAGAACTTTAAAAAGAAAGTCGGTGATTTCTTGCAATTCAGAAATGTATTTTACTTATGGGAACATGCGTCCTCGTTTGTTTAAAATGGTATTACGTGCTACCTTTATCGATTAAGTGCTCTTTTTATTGATTATTAGGTCGCAGTTTGTTTTAAGATTTCTACACTATTTGTAAAGCTGACTTTACCGCGATTTTAAAGACATAAATATCTGTAGCTGTCAAGAAGGGGCGAATAATTCTAACTGAGTGAACCTACTACGCCACTGTTTAAGAAATCTTGGCACATCATCCAAATTTCACGAAACGTAAGTGCGTGATGAATAGTTGAAGAACAACAGAGAAACGTGTGGCTTTTACAAACTACAAGAATAATTACATAGTGGCAGAAACAGATTGTCAAAGATTAATTCAAGATTTAAGATCTACAACAATTCGACATCCTGCATTAACGGAAATTAACGTCTTTCGTCACACGTTTGAGGTGTTAACAGTTGCCACTCAACAACTCTATTTACAACTGTTCCGTTACAAGCATTCGTTAGCATTAAGTACACGCAATAATTCATTCAATCAGCAAGGTACACTCGCATTGCGTGAGTTGACGAAAGCACCTTTTAGTAATCAACATCTCCCCCGATGTGTGTTGATGGAAGCGACTAGATTTCTCATCGACGATTTTGTTGTGTGTCGGTGGCAGGTTTCTCGACGTGGAACGACTGCGTGACTTGTCACCTTGCGTAAGTGACACGTCCAACCAAACTAAGTCGCCGAAAAAACGTCACGTCGGAGACGTCCCAAGAGATAAGCGAGAGACAGAAAAGCAAACGTCGAACAATTTCCTCAATTATCACAATGCGTGTGACATGTAGGGGTACATTGAACAATAGTGGTTGGGGGAGAGCGAAGCAGACCGCGGCGGTTAGCGTGCTTGAAATGCACTCATGCGCCGTAAATTGACGCTTTTTCGGAATGCAGCAGATAACTTCGGTTTTGAGTGCGAAATGTCGGAAACCATTGGTCAAAGAAAATGTCATGTGATGAAATTATTACGGTGGATGAGTTTGTGGGATTGGCAAATTTTATCCACAATAAGTTTCATTCTTTGTGCTTTAAACGGAACAAAATGATAATATGGATGAGGCCTCTGCCACTTTTTTTTAGCTATAGATCAAAATCAACGCCCCCCCCAAAAAAAAAATCTGAAAGCTTTCAGATTTTATATTACGCCAAAAGAGATGTTTTAAGCCCGAAGAAGCGTTAACTCAGAAGAGCTATTGATTTCGTTTTGGCATTTTGCAACGATTCACTGTAAATGTCCGTATCACTTTTCAAACTGTTGCCACCAAATATTATCGCCCTGGGTAATACTTAAAGAAATCAAATAATGAAGAATCTGCATAAATGTATGTATGTTTCTCTCATTGTGATAAAACAATGGGACCTAAAACCATCCAATTTTGAATAACATAATATTCCTTCGAATGTAGGCATCTGGAAGCCAAAATTTGAAATTTGTTTTATTGTCGATTTTATAATTTGAAACACTTTAACAAATTTTTGATTAAGAAACTCAACGATTTCAAAGCGAGCAATGACAAATTATTTACGGCGCGAGAGTATGTATCGGAAATTCTAAAGGTATGCTCATTTTAAAATTATTCTGCGATACTGCTGTTGAATTGAATTTCATAGTTTAAGAGCGAAGAACATGATATTTAATAAATAAAGGTGCCACAGAAAACCTTAAAAAAACGCCCCTTTGGGCATAATGTAAAATCTGAAAAAAGCTTTCAGATTTTTTTTTTAACGCTTTGTGTGTTATCTTTATTTGTTAAATATCATGTTCTTCGCCCTTAAACCATAAAATTTGATTCAACAGAAATATCACAAAATATTTAAAGAGCATATCTTTAGAATTTCAGATACGCAGTCTCGCGCTTTAGAGATAAGAATGTTTTTTTTTTTCGTACAGTGATGCCATTGCTCACTTTGAAATCGTTGACTTTCTTAATAAAAAACTCATAAATGCTTTACAAAATATGAAGCAGGTAATAAAACAAATTCCAAATTTGAGCTTCCAGATGCCCATATTTGGGAGAAGAAGTAAGATTGATAATATTTGGTGGCAACAATTAAAGTGATTAAAAAGTGTTTCGCCGTTTATAGTGAATCAACGCAAAATTCCAACACAAAATTAATAGCCCTCCTGGGGAAATTACCCCTTTGGGCTAAAAATGTCTGCATTAAAGAGGTGTTTCGAGTCAGTGGTATTTATTTTAGAACAGTTTTTCTTGGTGAATAATAACATAAAGACCCAAAGAGACGTTTTAAGCCCAAAGAGGCGTTAACTCAGAAGAGCTATTAATTTCGTTTTGGCATTTTGCAACGATTCACTGTAAATGTCCGTACCACTTTTCAAACTGTTGCCACCAATTATTATCACACTGTGTTATACTTAAAGAAATTAAATAATGAAGAATCTGCATAAATGTATGTATGTTTCTCTCATTGTGATAAAACAATGGGACCTAAAGCCATCTAATTTTGAATAACATAATATTCCTCCGAATATAGACATCTGGAAGCCCAAATTTGGAATTTGTTTTATTGTCGATTTTATAATTTGTAACACTTTAACGAATTTTTGATTGAGAAACTCAACGATTTCAAAGCGAGCAATGACAACACTGTACGAAAAAATAAGATAAAATTTATTGAGAAAATAACTACAATAATTCTTTAAACTTTAAACATAAAAAATGAAATTGTCATTCTTATTATTATAAAAGCAAACATAGCTGAATAAGCTTTATTTTTGTCTTCGACATCAATGGCTTCTCTGATGCTGAGCATGTGATGTCAATTTAATCAAGTCTATCTTACAGTTAGTCCCCTTAAAACAAATACAAGCGTCTCAATTTTCGGTCGTTAAGCTGCTCCTGTTCCTACTTAAAATAAATTTCACGTGTGAAAATATTTGTTTGCATCTATAAGTTCAGCCGAATGCGGACAAAATGGCAAAGTCAATTTTTTGGAGTTATAGATTATAGATTCTGCATTGGCAAACTTATTTCTCAATGAAATTATGTTCAATTCCATTTTTTTACATAAAAAAGGGTGTTCGTTACTTCAGATTTGTAATTAAACAAAAATATTATGGTTACTATTTATTTTCTGTTTATTTTTTATGTATTCTTCAAGCGCTCGTTTCATGTTTATGCTTTGGAATTTATTTTTATATATTGTACTTAGTTTTTGGATCTCAAGTGGATCGCTTGAAATTATGAAATGGGTCACTAGGTGACTCGCGGGCCAAGGACTGATACAGATGGTAATTCATGTTTAATATAGCAGATATCTGTTTTAGAACTTCAGTACAGTAAAAAATGTCACTGAATGTCACTATGGTCTAAATGTCACTGAAATACTAATTGACAACTTAAATAAAACATTCTTAAAGACATCATTAAATTAAAGTAAAATTTAATGACATGCTGTTAGAAATTCGTAAATTAAACAATTTCATTTCCTAACTTAGAATAACTTGAGCTTCCTTCATCTCAGACTTATTTCAATTCTTTTTTCTTTTCGACCTTACTTAAGAAAAGGTATTCTAACGTTATAAATTAATGGTTACAGTAATTAATTTTCTTCAGCTATACATAGTCTTTTCTCAATAAATTATAAATATAATAATAATACCAAATAAAGAATTATAATAAAATAGTAATAATAATAAGAAAAATAAAGAAGGGGAAGAAAGAAGGTATGCGTAATGTAGAGAGACAGGAAATATTTTGCGGTGTCAAACAGTGGGAACTTGCATCATATTATTCTGAAGAAACTTAGTATCAAAATTTTAAAATGATTTAATCTAGTTCAAGTAGTCTAATAAAATGCTATAAAACTATCAAATGTCTACTAATCTTTTGGTATTAACGAATGTTTATATATAGTGCACGTTAGCCTTCTAAATTGCTTTCTAAGTTGCCAATTATTTTTTCCAAAATAGTGCACATTTGCATTCTAAATTTCACTTCGAATTTCCTAGAAGATAATTTATTTGATGTTCTTTATAATTATATTATATATATATATATAAGTAAACAAGGTCATTATGTGTAAAAAAATTGCTTAATACTTGCACTAAAGCTGCAAAGTAATGAAATAATAATAGTTTCTAGTAGATTATTTAACACAGTATCTCCTTTGAAAACAATAGTTAGAATTGTATGAAATCATTAGCATATTTAAAATGGAATTATTAAAGTTTATAATGGAATTATTAAAATGAAATAGTTAAAAGCGAAAATGTAATCAACAAACTAAGTAATTATCGCTATTGATCGGAAATTAGTTGACTTTTCATGGGGAGCAAATTAACTACCGATGAATTAAGAGAAGCCAGTCGAGAGGTAATAGTTAAATCAAAATTAAATTATGATAGGTGTTAACTTTCAAACAGGAAATACATATATTGAAATTGAAATAAACAATTAATAAAATTAAAAAGAATAATAAAATATACTAAAATTGAAATAAAATACATAAATTTTTTGGAAAATTCCTTGTGTGTGTTAGTGTGTATGTGTGTGTTTTTCCAAGGAACAGCTGAAGAATCTTCAACAGCAACGTTTTGTCATTATTTCCTCTTGAAACAGAGCAAGAAATATATATTAGTTAATTATTAATAGCGATTTTCGAATTGAAGAGAAAACTATTGTTATAGGATAATTATTAAAAGTTAATTATTTAGAAAACTTGAGATTAAACTGTGAAAACTGAGTAGAAGTATCAAATTACGTTTAAATCAATAATAACAGCACAAAATTAAAAAAAAAAAATCTGAAAGATTTTAGATATTACATCACGATCAAAGGGGCGTTTTTTAGCATTTTCTGTGTTACCTTTATTTATTAAATATCATGTTCTTTGCACTTAAACCATAAAATCCAGTTCAACAGCAATATTGCAAAATAATTTTAAAATGAGCATATTTTTGGAATGTCCGATACACAGTCTCGTGCGCTGGAGATATTTTTTTTTCGGTTTTTGGTTCTAGGTGCCATTGCTTTATCGCAGTGCGAGGAACATACATACCTTTATGCAGATTCTTCATTATTTAATTTCTTTAACTATAATACAGGGCTGTAATATTTGGTGGTAACAGTCTGAAAAGTGAATCAACGCAAAATGCCAAAGTGAAATTATTAGCCCTTCTGGGCTAACGACCTTTGGGCTAAAAGGAAAAGGGCCAAGAAACACGAATTAAAAGATAATTTATTATTCTTGATCCCATGGAAGAAGGCTGACTTAGTTTTTCCACAGAATCACTAATAATTGGGGAATAATCGCCATTTATCCCTTATTTACTTATATATATATCTATATAAACTAAGTATACTTACATATAACTACATATAAATATATATGACTATACAAACTACAAAAGTATCGGCCTAAAATTTCTAAAATACATACAATGCCGAAGGAAAATGGCAATATTTTTACAATCGTTTTTTACAAAAATCGAATTTTCATTTTCTTAAATTTTAATCTGAAAATTATATCAGAATTTAATATATATACTGATAGAGTTATGGAAAAAAGCTAAAAGTATGTTCATTACTTGTACTTAAATCAACCTATTAGCAGAAAATCAGAAATTTTACTTAAATAACTTACATGTTAAAAATATTTAAAATTATTTTCTATTTGCGTGCATGCTTCCTTTGTTAACATAAATAAACTCTTTCATCAAAAAAGGGGTTGCGGTCATTTGCGAAAGTTACAAGAACGTAAAAAGCAGAAAATTACGCTTACATTGCTGCAAGACGGAACGAAATCGCGCAACTTCGAAAACACGGCATCAAACTAAGTCCTTCATAAATAAAATATTACCCCCCCCCCAAAAAAAAAAGAATTTTTCCTCAAGTTCGCCTATGAGTCATAAAATATCTCTGATCGTATGTGTATGGGACGAAATTGGCGATGTACAGAACAAGAATGTTTCAAAGAAAAGCAAAAAATATAGCGGAGAGAACCAGAATGTGTAAACTTTATTTTGTAGGATTCAGTAAAGAGATTTTATTTCACCAGTCAGAGGAACAAACATTCGACAGGCGAACGCATTTCGACAGTCACAGAAAATATTAGTAATATTAGTAATAATATAACTCTTTTATGGATAAATAACAATTGTTTAAATTGATATTACTTTTCGCAAAAAGGTAAGCTCTAAAATTTTATCATGACATCTCACTGATTAATAATCTCTCTTGACTTAAATATAGTTATTTTTGCGGGTACGGAATTTTACGTAGCAATATAAGCATCTTAATAATCATCATAATTTAATCATCTCATTGTTATTTACAGAAAACCCTTAATTACAGTATTGTTAAAAAATATTAATGAATAAAAATTCTTGGATAGTATTTATTCTCCAAATATATGTATGTAAAAATATATTAATTTAACAATTTTTTTCAAAATATTTTTTTGATAATTGCAACAGAATAGCCTCTTTAAAAGTAATTGTTATTTAGTTATATCAAAAATATATTTATAACAATTTATTCTTTAATGGCAACATTACTAGTTTTCCAACTTATTATAGTTTTAATTGATAATTATCTTTCATTCTTTACAGTAATTAATTTTGCAATTGTAATGCTATTTGCAAGGAGACTATAAAATTGGTAATCACAGCTCTTTTTAATTAAGGACCTTGGTAATATTTTGCGATGAAATGTGTATGTAAACTGTTAACCCCCTCCCCCCCAAAAAAACCGCAATCAATATTTGCATACTGAAAGCATTTATGTTTCTATTTGTATCCTACTATAAACCTAATTACTGAGTGGTCAATATTTAGTTTTATTTTATTGGATTAACAATCTTTCTAACACTTGTTACCCAGCAATAAGAAAACAATGCTTTAAAAAATATTAAATTAACCCGTTAATGAAGAGCATAAGAGTCTAAGCATTCGAAAAGGGAGATATTTTTTATATATCATTATAAAAACATATTGTTTATGAAAACTCTACCTAAGGAAAGATAACTTTTTAAGAGAAATTTTTCTTCTTATAGACTTGCTTAAATCGTAGTTTCTTATTAATTTTTCTTTCTTATTAAAAAGAATAGAATATGTAGAGGAATCTAAGACAGCTTTAAAAAGTGAGGCACCACAAAGATTAGCTGCATATATTTGAATATTGTAGTTAACAAGCATTTTCTGATGTATCCAGAACATAAAATTTGGTTTCGTAAGATGATAAAATTGAGAAATCTAATTTGATCAATGTTCAGACAACAGAGAGGTTCGTTTTTCTGCAACTCTATCTATAAATGAAAACTTATCAATCTTGTAATTATTATTATTATTATTTTATAGCTTTATTTTTTCAGTTAACATCTGAAGAAACGGTTCATTTTCAAGGAAACTGTGTGGAGACATTAGGTTATTTCTAGGCAGGAGAGATGAAAAATGATCAATGCCTTCGCCGGGACTCGAACCATGGACCTCTCGAATACACGCCGAAGGTGCTGACCACTGCACCACGAAGGCATGTTAAGAAGGCGAGAGATATACCCTATAACTGTAGTAAAAATATCTATTATTATTGAAGAAATTTAACATAATAGTGCAATTAAAATCATATAGGAATTAGTCTTGCTATCTAAATTTTGTAACATTAGTTAAACATCAGAAAATTTTACGGGCCGCGTCATATAAGTTGGCATTTTTCCTCTTCGGTACGTAAACTTCTTAAACGTACAAAATTAATGTAAGAAATGGCATGATAAAAAATAAAATTCCCATATAGTAGGAGAAAACGATTTCAAAAACAATTATCGTTAATAAATTAATAAATTGATATTTCATATGCAATAATCTTGAACATTCTGTAAATAGATTAAATTTTTATTGCTTAATTTGCTTAAATTTACTAATAATTAAACTTAACCTCCATTTTATGATATCATTAATTGTATGATAAAATGGTTAACATCTTTAATTAAACACAATGCAGCAACATTTTTCTCAAAGCATTCATTAGTCCAGTAGTTGATATGGCGGTTGGCCCAAGGATATGGGGCCCCGGCTCCCATAGCCTTGGGCCCGGGTTTGAATCCCGAAGAAGGCATGGATGTTTGTAAATGTATAACATCTTTGTAGAGTAGGGGCACTTAAAATAATGTTGAGCCGAGAGTCCTGTCGAGAGGTTGATGGTAGAAAAAAGACAGTAGGAAACTCTTGTAGTTGTCCCCCGAGGTATTCTCCTTTAAAAGTAGGATCGAACTTCCTCGTTTTGCAGAGTGTAATTCATTCGCTCCTGCAGAGTATTATGAGAAGCATTCTCGGTGCTAAAACAGCTATATGACTGTTTATTTTGGCATTTTGCGATGAGTGCTCAGTCAAGAAATAGTCCGACACATATTAGCAATGCAATGTATAAGTGTATTTTTAGGATACATTTTGTGTGTTATTAGGATATACATTGTAAGGACAGTTGCTTAAATGTGGCCAATGGCAGTCCAGAAAAGCCTCGCTATTAACTTTACCCAAAATGACGATGGTACAAGATCTTTAAATTATTTATTTACGTTAAGATGTTACCAAAATTATTCCGAGGTGCTATCATAACTCAAACTGAAGTGTTTTGGGAAATCGGTTTGTTGTGCATCCTGTTGAAGGGCTACTGAAACATTCTTGACCATGTGGTTTGTAGTACATTCTGCTAACATATTTCTAATACATAAAACTTCCGGCAGTATGACATCATCATTTTGGTAAGAGTTAATAGCGATGCTTACTTTGTCTGTCTGGACAATTTCAGGCGGTTGTCCTAGCAGTGTGTTTATATTCGTCCAGAAAAGAATTAAATGTCTTAAAAAATCATGAAATTTGAAAAGAATTCTTTTCGATAGAAAAACTTTTTACTCTGACAATATCAGCATTATGAAAATGTAGACCGAAATAAAACAAAGTTGAATTTTAAATTGAGAACACTTTGAAAACTTGAGGCTTTTTAAGATAGTTTAAATAAACTGGTCAAGCTAAAATATTAGACAGAAGAAGTAAGCGGGTTGACTGTGTTAAAGAAAAAGTGACAACACTACTATCAACAAAGAAAGCTCCACAAAATGGATCATTTGAAATATTATATACTAGCATCTTATCGAGAAATCAACCCTTTCTTCACGTTATAGAGGACATAAATACTGCAAAAGATGTTTCAGCACAGGTTTTTATTATCAGATGGCAGATCTTGGAAACCTTCTACTTTTTGTCTGGCTCAAATAGCGATTCATCACAGAGAGTGTTTATCAGTGGTGAGATCCAACTGAAGATAAGAAAGCTTTTTTTGGATAACACAGTTGTAGAAGTTTATTTTAGCACTCTGAACAGAATGTGAATCTGAAGCAAGCGTTCACATGAAATCACGACTCTGCTCTTATGGCTCATTCTCACTAAAAGCGTGAGAAAATAAAGGCTACTGTCCTAAAATAATGAGCATATGAATGTTTTTAAGTAATTTCTCACACAATTTTTCAATCCATTATGAAGAAGAAAAGTTCCTTTGATACGTAATTGTTGTAATTAGTAACTTATGCACTGACTTAAAATAGTTATTTCTAGGCTCAATTGCTCAGTAATCATAATACCCAGAGGGCCTTCAAATATTATTAATCCAAAAATGTCTCGGGACAATGGTAGTTTAACCTGGATTCGATTCTAGGCGAAAGGGTTGGCTGCGTAGGCGTTTTCGTGGTTTCCCCTTTATGTATACTAGCCAGTTTCCCTTAGAAAGCCCTCCACGAAGACATCCCTCCCCTTAGGCAGAGAGCCCTCGAGACTTTGCCATATTCAAGTCACTTAACCTAACCTAAATCTTCCTGATATATGTATTAAATATTTCATATCCTACGCATGAGCAATGCATGCAATCTACATGATTTACTCTATGATAATGAGCAAGTCCGACGTCGAAGTCGCTGCTCAGCAGTGAGTCTGGAGACAGATTTTGGTGAATTGTGAAAAATTTGTATTATTTAACTATAAATCTAATTATTAGTTACAGTGATTATGTTATATATCATTAACAAATTATTTTATTCTAGTTATATATATGTAGCGAGGGGGGGATGCGATATACTGTCGTTTGGAAATTGGGTCGCTATACTAGATAGGTTGGAAAGTAGTGTTCTTCGGGGAAAAAAAAAAGAAAAAGAAAAAAAGAAATTGTACAGCTGAGATGTAACTTTTATTTTTTGCGGGAACTAACAAAATAATATATACAATTTTTATTTATGAGAACGATTTATTATCATTATTCTGATATGTTATTTGGGGAAAAAATATAATGACAAATAAATATGTTTTTTTAAGAATCGAAAATATTAATTAAAGGAAAAACATATGCCAATAGTCTTAAATTTTACCTAAGGATAATCCCCCCCTCCTCGTGCTTTTATTATTTTTACTCATTTATTTCATTTACTTATTTTCTCCATTACGTAGCCATCTGGTATTAGCAATGAGGAGAAAATAATTTTTCGGTGTAGGAGACAAACAATCCATAAAAGCAATGAATGGAAATACGAACTGTGGAAATGCTGTAAAACCATTATCATAAGTTTATACCACAAATTCTATTGTCTGGTAAAATTTGATACGGATATTGTGTGAAAAGTCTCAATTATCTCAGAAAAATGATTTCTGAAAGACTGAAAATTATGGCTGACTTCTTACCTTTAGAGCTTGCATGAGAGTCTAATTTATTTACTTAACAATATAAAGCTATTAAGTTTTCAAAAGTAAAATAACTTTCCCCTAAAAAGAAAAAATTTAGAATTTTATTCAATTTTTTCTGCATTCTTTTTGCTTTTCTTTACATTTTCAGTCTTCAGATGTCCATTACTTATAGTAAATTTAGTAGAAAATAATTATATTCACACACGCGATGATTTTCAACGTTACTAATGGCTTCATAATCAAACAGATACTTTACCCCAAAATAAGATAATTAAGACAACGATGCTGACAAACATTTTTGTAAAAATTGCCTTCTTTCCAAAAATGAACTTTATTTAAATAAAAATTTTTACTTCAGACTGACAGGGGTGAGGGAATTATTTCTTTAAGAATCAAAACACAACAGCGGCCGACTACAGAAGATGTCCAAGGAAGACATGACGGCAAAAATATCCATATCCCGGAAGAAGATGTCACAGAGAATGCAGCAAAAAATCGAAGAAGATGTCACAGAGAATGCAACAAAAAATGAAGGGAAAAATGCCGTCCTATAAAACATCGTGGGAGAAGAGAAGAAGAAAACATCGCAGTTTTAAAACATCATAGAATGAAGTAAAGAGGTTCAGTTTTAAAACATGATGGCAAAAAATATCGTGGTAAAAAGTGTCACCTACAAATCATCGCATGCGGATAACATCGCAGACATTTGTTTTTCAGGGTTTAACAGTTGTAAATGCATATTCGCATGATGATCTGTGACCGCAAGAAAAACTTCGTTGAAAACAATAAAGCACGCACAAATCATCACGTGATGACAACACTGCAGATATGCATCTTCGACTTTAAAAATTTTAAATGCATTTTCGCCTAAGATTTATGAACGCAAGAAGGAACGATTCCTATTTTTACCTGGATATTTTGTGTTTTGGAATTAAATAAACGTTTACTAAAAAAATAAGAAGGAAACCCAAGCATTCAAAACTGAAAATGAGTAGAAAATCGAGGCTACGCACAACAGTTAATAGAATTTTATATTCATATAGTTAACTTTAAAAGTCAACATCTTTTACCTTAATTAGCCTCTTTTACAAATTTGAATTAGCAGTACTTTTTTTTATAAAGCTGGATTTGCAATGCGAACGTATATTTAACACTTTTAAAGTCTGAAAACACGTCTATGATGTTGTCATCTTGTCATCATGCTATGTTTTTCAGGTGCTTCATTTTTTACCGCGATCTTTTAACACTGCGATGAATCGCTTTCATTTTCTGGGATGATACGTTTTATTCCAAGATGCTCCCTCCTTTCCCTCTCCTCTTAGAATATTTTCTATGACGATGTAGTTTTCTCCGCAATGTTTTATCTTGCTACGTTTTCGGAGGACGCTTATAAATGTATGAATATACTACTCTGTGAAAGATACAAGTAACACATCTTTTACAGAGTTGAACATTCGATCAGATCATAATTTATAGAACAATCTATCAAGCAGTGTTGGCGAACCATAGAGTTTGGGCACATCAAAATTTGAGGTAATGCCTAATTTTATACTGAGGGCGGTCCACTTAAGATAGAGGAAGCATTTCTTTACATGGGGATTAAAAAAGAATTGCACGATGAGAAACAATCGATAATATGCAATGCCCTTGCCCGAGAACTGGACGTAAAATTTTCAAATAACTGAGTCTGTGCGCTGACAAAAAAGCACACGTGAGGGATGTTTTATTTCCTTACGATGCAGTATTTGATCGAAAACAGGCGGTCAAATCATGTGAAACGTATATATTATACATTTAAAAAAAGAGAGAGAAAGAAAAGAAAAAGGAAAAAATCTCAGACTCTTGTAGTGTAAAAGTTACAGGGGAAAAAATCTTTAAAACTTAGAAAGTTTCATATAAGCATATTGTTTATACTGAAGGAAAAGTGCAGTTATGCGAATGTATTACACGGGGAAAATGAGAAAAAAATCAGCTTATTTATAATGCATATATATGTAACATTATATACAATGGTCCAAGGGTCCCATCTTTCTCTACCACCAACCTCTCGAAAGGACCTTCGGCTCGCCATATATTTAGAGTGCCCTCATGCCGCAAAGACACTACATTTAGAAACATTCATGTCCTCTCCGAGATTCAAAACCGTGCCCTTCAGTTCTGCAGTAGGCTCCCCTAACCACTATACCGTCTGGCAGCACTATGAAACTATTATAAATTATTATGATTTTTTAAAGTATGTTTTGTGCAAAATGTATTTTCTCTCAAGAAAAGGCGCAACATGCAAAATTAAATTACTTGTTCTCCCCGCAGTGAAAACAAGTTATTTATTTTCGTACTACCTGAAATGTTTCAACACGAACTATGACCAATGCATGAACTTTTTCTATATACTTCCATTTCTGGGTCAGATTTTTGAGTCATCTTATATATATATATAGTTTATCATCATATTACGGCATTACAGTGTATTTCGTCTTTCTCATGCAAATGACTCTGTCAAGACATGTAACCTTACGCTTTGCCATATTTCATGATATGCTAGCATATGTTTTGACATATTAATTTTATTTTAATGGAAGTCCTCGACCTAAACTACTCTTATGCTTTCAAATTTGTGGTTTAGTTCTTCCTTGTATGGCCGAGTGGTTAAGAAAGCTGAATATTGGTAGTTCAACCTTCTTGAGTTTGATCTCAGGCGAACAGATGATTGTTTTTTGAGGTTATCCCATTATGTGACGTGAATACGAGTAAATTTTCCTCAGAAAGTTCTTCACGAAGGTATTTAGGCTGACAGTCCTCATGCTTTTTCCATACTCGAAAAACCCAATATTGTTGCGTGTTTCTCTTAGTGATTTCTCTCCCCTTTTTTACCCCCATTCAAGACAGCACAGGTGATCTACGCGAAGCAAAGTTATATTTCAGGCCAATTTACTTTTTGACATGAAATTATTTTCATTATATTAAAGTTTTGAATTCCAGTGCAAAGAGATTCTGTGATAAATTTTTATTATTATAGAAACAAAATATGCGCTAATTAAAATCATTTTATCAGCAATCTTGAATTAATGGACAATTAAAGACGAAAATATATACATGCTGTAATGAAAAAAATAAAAGTACGGCGTTGGGAAAAGAAAGAAAGTACGTTTTAAGTAAAAAGAAAGTAAAAATTAGAAAAATCAGTGATATACTTTACCACATTTTTTTAGATTAAACCGTTGCTAGATGGAAAAAAAAAAAAAAAAAATGGAAAAAAAAAAAAAAAAAAACTATACGCTTCACTCAGCCACCATATCACCCAAATTTATACCAACAAACGGAAATAATCCCTCTTCAAACCGTATCAAAATAATAACAGCGTGGCGAATGAGCTTACAGACTCCGATTTTATTGGCGAGACAGCATGACTGACGTTTCGAAGACCGCCCACCATCCATTTCGTGTGCGCTTTAAATAATGCGCGAAAGGAAAAAGTTAACAGCGATTCTGCGTTGACAAGTCTGAGAAAACAATCGACTTCCGTAAAGTCCCAGCCCTGAGACCATTGTTTAAATTTTATCAACCACAATGATTCGCGGTGAGCATTAATTTGCAGCTTCCGCTTCGCCATTTTGGAACCTAGTGAAAGACTGGGAAGACAAATCAATAGTAATTATCTTTAATAGAGTGTAATAATGCCAAATGCTTCATAGAGATTTATTTTTTCCAATAAAAATGCCTATCTTCAATTTAAAGGAAGATGAAACGTAATTTAATATTTTTAAGGAGCTAAAATCAATTTCTGCAATTTATTTTTCCAACTTATTTGAGGTTTCTGTAAAAAAGTTTACGAAGGTTAAAAGCTGTACTAAACTTCACATCGAGCTCTTGAATATTTAGCAAATATCAATAAGTATGGAATTACATACATTGATTGCTTTCCAGAAAAATAGACGAAATTTTGGATTTTCCTATTTTGCTTAAGTTTTTTACTAATTAAAACTACAATAGATGCATCATAGCGTGATTGTGGTTAATGTTATCATTCGGATATTGTTATCCAATTGCCGATGTCCCACCCGTTTGTATACGAAAGCATGGAAAATAAGTCGTTTAGTATTGCCAACAATACGGTTTATACGATTAAAATATTATAGAATTATTTTTTTAAAAGTCGCCAAATAAGACCAAAATGGATTAGGAAAATTGCTAAGTGACAGAAAAATGTCGCCAAGTAAGGGATTAAGTCACCAAACAGCTTAATTTTGATTTTAACCAATCATTAAAACTTAACAAATAAAGCAACCTTAATTTGGCTTAGATTTTGACGGATTTATCGTTTTTGAGGGCGGCCAGACACATGTCTCCCTTCTTCATGAACAAGGGGGGGAGAGAATCTGCAGAATTTGTTTGCTCTTTTCCTTGCTCCAGAAAGAAAAATTCAGGAAAACAACTACTTAGACTGCTTTTTTCTTTGCTTAATTTTTAATTTTACATTGCATTGTTCTTTCAATGAGGTCCATGTATTAAGATTCCAGGTATTAAGATTAGGGATAGAGCATCAGTCAAATAATTTCCAAAAACGGTAGGAACAGTTCATAAATCAACTTTTGCATTAAAGACATTATGAACCATTCCTAAAAAAATTTTTTTTCCTAATTAAAATACTGTTAAGTTACTTATTTATGTGTGTATCTTTAAGATTTAAATTCACATTTTATAAAATTGAATAGAAAATTTAAAAGTGAAACAATGAAATATAGATTTTAAGTCCATTTTTAAACACTTTTAAAAAGAAAAAGCTTTTTTATTTTCTTGTCGTAATTTCATGGAAGAGTTAGTTTAATTAATGTGAGTTAAG
>KK120064.1:139822-151756 GCA_000611955.2 Stegodyphus mimosarum | reverse complement strand
AAGTTAAAAGTAACTCTTGGTGAGGTATTTCCTATTTATCGTACATTGACAATTATTGCGATTTATGTATCTTCAGGAAAGTTAGAATGCACAGTTTAAAAGTTACAGCATTTTTAAAGAAAGAGAAGATTTTTTAGAATTCTAAAATGTATTGGAAAAGGTATGAGTATTCATGTAATTTTGGTTTTAATTTCAATCATCAGATTTACTGTAAGAGTTTTTTTTTTTCGTTCTGCCAGTAGATTTAGTTAATTAACAGATGTTTCAATTAATTCATATTCAAAATTAACTTATATTAATTTTTATCTGCGTGTTGCTGTAATTTTGGTTTTAATTTAAATCACCAGTATCATAAGGGAATCGTTTAATTTTAGTTCTGGCATCAGTTATACAGTTAATTAACAAAACGTTTTAATTATTATTGCTCAAAATTAAGTAAAAATTAACTTTTTTCGATGTGACAATTTCAGAGCTAACTGTTTCTTTATTTCGGATGCCTCATTTTCAATGTAAATTAATTTTCGGGTTATTTTCTAGTAACTCAGCAGTACTTTCTTTTAACGCCATAATGTTTTTATCCTAATCCTTTTTGGTAGTTATTTAATGAAGTCCTTTTTCGCCGTTAACATGACTCGATAGTAAATTGCCCATGAAACACATTGTAAATTAAGCAACAAATAAAATAAAATCGTTTCAGAAGTATACTATGTCTACTTTAAAGATATATTGTTCGTAGGTTAATAAGAATCAGCTTCCTTTAAAACATTCTCCACGAAAGCAACCCTCCTCTTTAGTAAATAGCCCTAAAGTGCTTTATTATTTCCGACTACCCTAATAAACAAAAATCCCCGGGTCAGATATTTTAGAATTAGATAACTTAAGAATTCCCGTTTACCAAACATATTTTCTTTTACCTGTACGTTTTTCTTTTGCGCTGCTTACAAAAAACTTACAGAAAAATTATTTTTTTCTTTTACGATTGATATAGTTCTAGGGACTACTGCAGCATCCTTCCTGCATTATTATATACTATGTAAAACTACTTAACTAATTTCTAGAGAAAAAATTATTACTCGCGCAAATTATTAGATACAGAAAATGCCAAATTAAAGAAAAAAAAGAAGAGGAAATTCATTTACTAAATTTTAAAAGATGAATCTTGTGTTAATTTTACAGAAATCTTATAATCAATCTCAACTGATACTTTTTACAGAAATCTGCCATATGAATATGTAACGGATTATTGAACAGCTCAAATGTTTAATTATAGTTACCCAAAAGGAAAGATTTAAAATAGTACAGTATTTTCTGGAGTGTTTTTCCCCCTTTTTTAGCTAATTTTATGGCTCGTAAATCCGGATGTGAAATTTTTGCGAGTAAACGCGGTTACAGTAAAAACATAACAAATGAAAAAAAAAATTATGGATAAATTACTAGTAACTACCACAATATTATCTCTTTAAAAGAAGCCTACAGTCCCATAAGAATATATAGTAATATTAAGATAACAATATCTGACGGATCAGGCTGAATTACCTTGTGAAGTTCTAGGGGCATTTCCCAGGAATGAATCTTGACCGCAGTTGTCAAGGGGGGTATTGGAAGAATAAAGGGACCGGGACTGAACTAAAGACCCGTATTTTGAAAGATCGAACGCATCAGCAATAGATAAGGCTACAGTGAACTAGAACGTAAATAACGTAATAAGTAAGGTGGAAATCACATGTTTGGAAAGTTCCTTAAGGGTGAAAACACTTGGCTCTTCCTGGTAGCTTAATAAAAAAATTTGCACAAAATTAATTTCTTATAAAAAATTGGTACTTAAGTCTGTTTAAATAATGGCTGTCAGGTTTATGGGCGGCTACCATAAACCCGACAGCCAAATCCCAACAATCTAAGATGCCGACAGATCAACATTTCAAAAAATTCCGACAGCGAAAATTCAGACAGTCTAAAATACTGACAGATCAACATTTCAAAAGTTTAAATAAAGACCCTAAATTTCCAGAAGTAATGTAATGTAATATATGAAAGAGCTGCAACCCTCTTGGCCGATGATAATCGGCCTCATGGTTAACGCTGCACACCCAACACAGATAAAAACAAAAATACTGCTAAAAACATCAAATAAAAATTCCGAATATTGTTTTACTTCCATCTATAAAGTTCATCAAATTTAATTCATTTAAATCAAATTCATTTCCAGAAGTGTAGAAGTATCATTAAAAAGAATTAGAAGGGTATCGCTTGGATAGAGGGAAGATTTGAGCTACAGAGAGGCCTGTTTTTAGAAAAAGGTTGATTGACGGATAAACGACCAATTCATTTTGCGCAGGAGACTTTTGCACAGGTTTTGTGCATAGGAATTGCTTGAGAGTGCTCAACAATGTTCGACGCTAATGATCTTCCACGTCGATTTAAGGGAACTCTGATTTGATATTAGGCGGTATCCATATACATATGAGATCTAAGGCTCACCCTTAACAAGCACAGATGAAGTTTGTAAAACTGGGTTGTCATTCGAAGGTTGTGGAAAGATTTATGCTCGTGGTTATTTAATGGTGAAAGAAAGAAATAATGAAAATATTATTACTGGTGTTGTGAATCACGGAAATCGGAAAATTGTAAAGGGCGTGCAACAACGAAAATGTGTGATGAAAGACATTATCTTCAAAAGTTCACAGACCACAATCACTCTTCGTAGGTCAGTGCTGTTTCCGTAACAAAAACTGTAAGTCAAATAAAGGAAAGGGCGAAGCAAAGTAATGTTGCATCGAGTCCAATTATTCAAACAAACGTATCCATTCTTAATCCGGGAAAAAAAAAAGTCATTTATGCTAGAAAAGAAGTAAGACTTCCCGAACCTCAGTAGCTTTGAGGTCTGAAGTTCCTGATAATTTACGTAAAAGGTTGTGGAAAGAATTGTTTCTTATTAAAGACTCTGGAGTGGGTGACGAACGAATTCTGATATTTACAACAAATATAGAGCATTTGGCATTGGTTCTTTACTGGATCATAGAAGGTACATTTAAAACAGTGCCCAATATTTTTTATCAATAGCATGCCATTCACAAATCCGTTGGAAATAAAATTTACAAGTTCTTCCCTTAGTCTTTGCATTAAAGTCTAGCACACGTGAAGAAATCTGTAATTGTATGTTTGAGGATTGAGGATTTAATAGATTATACGGACGAAAATGGAACTGAATTGAGACCACTTACCATTCTAATGGATCTCTAGAATTAGTAGCAATAAATGCAACAAAAAGTAAATTTCCTGTCACAAGTAGAGGGTTTTTTGGGGGGGGGGCACTGTGTGTGTGGAGAAAAATTCGAACATCTTGATATGATGCTGATGAGGAAATTTAGTTCATCTCTTCATCATTTAACTGCTTTAGCCTTTATTCTCAAGAGATTCCAAAAGTTTTCGATGCCCTGAAGCAAAATTTACCCAGAGAAGTTAATGATGTATTAGAGTGATTTCAAGATAATTATATACATGGAAGAGTAAGGTGATATATGCATAATGGTATTGTACTACGATAGCCACCATTATTTCCTCCAACATTATGAACGGTATGCGATTCAATTTATTCTGTAGTTCCTGGTATGCAAAACATCCTAGAGGCTTAGCACATAAAATGGGACTGTGTTATCAGGCTAGGAAATATTGCCGTTTATACAATAACTGAAGAATTTCGAAAAGAACAGCAGAAAATAGAAAATCATGGACAATCCACAATTCGCCGCCAGCCAGTGCCGAAACTTAGAAATGTTAAACGTAGAAATCTCTTCTTTCATTCTTCTCCAGTCCTAAACAATCTTGGAAGAACAGCTACATCTTAAACTTCAGAGACACATTTATGAGCATATAGAATGTGTCTGAGTATGCAGTTCATTTCGAGTCATCTTCAACCCTCATTTCCGAGCTCGCACCTAATTCTGTGAGAGACATTAGTTAAGCACCTATTCAAACCGAAGGCTGATTTCCAGGAATTTATTTTGGGAAAGGTATCTTTGACTCCCCACGCCATCATCTTACTTTTTTGTAATTCTTTCTTTACGAAATAAGAATAATTACTCAGCCGAAAAGCGTTCCCGGTCTGTCAGTCTTACTCTTATCTGCCATAGGTAATGTTCTGTGAAACGGCCCCTTTAATTTAATGTAATATTCTTCCGTCTTAATAAATTAGAGCTCGGTAAGCGAATGTGGTAGAGCTAAACGTAACGGGAATAGGAAGAGAAAGGGTAAAGTTTAGAGCGTTGAATCTCGTGAATGTAGACTATGATTTCCATGAGAAACTGCTGTTTGCTGCAAGTTTCATTTTTGACATACTGCAGAGAACTGGATATTTTAAAATCCGTTAAAATGTCCCGAAACTCAGCGGTCTCAAATTCAAATTGCATGCGGGTTGAATGCATGCTTTTAAAACAGCTGACACAGATTAATTAAAAATAAATTTCAGTTTATTGTATAAATTTTAATTAAATTTTAACTTAATTCCAAATTTCATTTACTAAATATTTATCAAATTTTTGTCAATATTTATCGACACATACACTAAAAAAAATCTGAAAGTTTAAGATTTTAACGTCGCATACAAGAGTTTGTTGAGGTTCTTATACGCCCTCTCGGCTGAATTCGCAGTCTACAAGTCTGCTATTATACACCTTCTAACTTTTTTTCTCCTTTGTCTTTTCCGCTTTGTTATTAAGCATCATTTGTTTCGCATTTACGTCACATACAATTCAACAACAAAATTACAAAAATTTTAAAAGAAGCATAGCGGACACATTTAGGATTCCCTTAGAATGCAGCGTTAAGTGTTGGTATATATATTTTTTTTTCAGTCTTTTTTAAGTTCATCATATCAATGTTCAGTTTTATTGCTAAGATGGTTTTTCAAAACTTTTTTTTCTTTTTATTATTAACGTTTCGTGTACTTACTTTATTTCTTACATATCACGTTCTTGGGCCTTACGCTTTATAAAATTCGATTTAACAGCAAAATCAAGAAATGTTTAAAACCAGCATATTTTAAGAATTTCCGATAGGTCTCACGTGCTGGAGATAAAAATGTTTTATTCCGTATAGTGCTGACACTGCTAACTTTCAAATCGTTGAGATTGTTAATGTTGTTGGGATTTCACTATGCGAGAAACATACATTAATAGAGATTCTTCATTATTTAAATTTCTTTAATATAATACAGGGCGATAATATTTGGTAGCAACAATTTGAAAAGTGATACAGCCTTTTATATTGATTCGACGCAAAATGCCGTTTAGAGTCTAAGACCCCATTCGGAACTAACGTCCCTTTGGAGCTGATAACTATAAGAATAAAGAAAGGAAAAATTCAAATTTATAGCATTTATTTTCTATCTGTAAGAAATTTCTGTTGTTTACACTTTGTAATTCAAAGGTACCAACAGCTAAATATTAAATTTTCAGACTGATATACATTTCAAATAATTCTAATATGTTGAACTGATCAATAAATAACTTAGTCAACATAAACTAAAAGTCAACAAATTATGAAACTTTTCTAAATTTTGAGATAAGCCTTTCCAAGATTGACAAAACTTCCGAAAAAATAACGGCAGTCTATTCTCATTCCATATCTCTATGTCTCTAAATTTGATTATATTTACATTTTAAATTTTGATTTCCCGAGGTACAATGATTAATTATTAATGTCTTTTTTTTCTTAGTTTCTTTTACGCGCCTTTAAGAACGCTGCTATATGTGTTATGTATGTACTTTTGACTGTGTGCAAACGCTAGCTTTGAACTCAACAGGACTGAAATGACCGCTAGAGCTTTTCTGTTCTCGTAATAAGGACTGTAGTTCAAACTGTGTTCTACTGGACAATAAATGCATGCTGTATCTAAATGTATAAGCAGGTATTAACAGCAAACACATAATTGAAATGTATTCTTGGGTCGCAAAAATTGTTTCGAGCCGCAAGCGGCCCTCGGCCGGCCAGTTTGAGACGTCTGCCGCATGATTGCCATACATTTTCATATGACTCTGAAAGCATTTCAAAAATATTTGTAAATTAAAAAAAATGTAGTTTTTAAACTTCTGAGTACAATTTAACTTTTCGAAAAATAGTTGTTTGATATTAAAAATTAAGAAATAAAAAAATAAATACGTCGCTTATAAGTCTAATACTGTCTACTGCAGACACATAAAACTAATTCTTTTTTGTTGAATACATTTAAAATTCCCCTCAAAATGAATTTCAATCGCAAAGTAACTGGCATTTATTTCTGAATTGCTTTTTTTAAAGTGGATGCTACAAAAATATCAAAATATTAAAAAAGCATATTACCAGCTGAGGGAGGAGGTAGAAAGAATTATTGACAAAGTTTTTCAGTCTAAATATTATTATAATATATCAATATCACCGTTAGATTTTATTATACGAGAAGTTGACATCGAAACTTCGCATATGTCTTATTACAAATTCATATTATGACATTAAGTGTATAAAGAAAGACTTGTTACAAAATGCTAATAAGAACTGCAGAAAACGACTTTTAATACTAACCTTGATATGGTAATGAGCAGAGCACTGTAATCCTAATGATAAATAAAAGTCAAATCTGCTCCATTAGAAAATCTTTGAGATGAAAGTTTTATAGGATTATTTACTTTTGCCTTATCATTGAAATAAATCTTCATAAATAATAAACAGATTTACTTTTGTTCAGCGTACCATTTTTCAATGTATAAAAAAAATTTTAGAGGGTTTTGTTCTTTAACCTTCTGTTATCTGAGTTTTATACTCCATTTGATTTCCTTATTACTATAATTCCGAAGTATGCGGTACATGTACAAAGTAGAAAGCACTTAAGGTGAATAATATTTATCAAAATTATACTAAACTGATATTTTTCGTTTCTGAGAATTTTATTATTTAGAATTAAATTTTTAAATGCCATTTATAAGTTGTAGAAATGGGTACCTGGCTGCCTAGGTACCACCAAATAGAACGCAATTAGGCTTGAGAATTATTACCAATTAATAACTTGCTTAGTATGTAAGCAATAAGTTTAGAACGTCGAGAGATTGTGCAAAGTCCATAAGAGTTTTTTACAATATAAAGTGTCGAGTCGCTGAGTAGTCAAATGGTAAAAAGCTTAACAATTTTTATGTAAGCAAGGAGTTTAGAATGTTAAGAGACTGCACAAAACACACAAGAGTTTTTTGCAAAATGTCGAGGTGGTGAATAGTCAAATGTTGAAAAGCTTAACAATTAGGAGGTAAGCAATGAGTTTAGAATGTCAAGAGATTGCGCAAAGTTTATAAGAATTCTTTGTGATGTAAACTATCGAGCTGGCGAGTAGTCAAATGGTGAAGAGCAGAAACAAAAGCTTTCAGGAAACATCAGTACAATGTTATCAAATAGCGCTCGAATTAATTAAAATGTAATAGAGCATAAGTACAAAATAATAATAAAAATATAGATCATGAACAGGCATATTAAATACATGTTTGGAAGCCAATGGCGCTCGGCCTCTTGCTATTTAATCCTAACTGCAAATTCTAATCTAATCCTTTTAGTCCTAACTGCAAATTCTAATCTAATTCTTTTAGTCCTAACTGCAAATTCTAATCTAATGCTTTTAGTCCTAACTGCAAATTCTAATTTCTGAGTTATTAATTTTGCCTTTGTTATCATGAAAATTCTTGGCTAAATGATAGCAGTATTTCTGCAACTGGACATTTTGAACTCTTCATCAATTTTCTTGTTACGAATGTACCAAGGACAGTTTGCAATTTGCCGCAAAACGGAGTCCTGGATATTTTGCAATTTTATTTTCTATTTGTTTTACAAGAATAAGTCCAGACTGTAGAGGCAGAACACAGCATGGAACGCAAAATGGATTTAAATAGGTAACTTTGTAGAGACATTAGGCTATTACGAAGCAGGAGAGATGAAAAATAAGCAATTCCTTCGCCGGGAATCGAACCACGGACCTCTGAAATACCGGCTCAGTGTGCTGACCATTACACCACGAAGGCACGCTAAGAATGTGGGAGATATACCTTATAACTTCTTAACAGATAGAAAACTGTTTCGAGCAATTAAAAGGGTGGAGTTTAGCATTACGTACTCGAAATATCTGAATAATAGTTCTAATGTGTGGGATCCATGTGAGAGAACTTGTAAGAATATAATGGCATCTCTTGCAATTGTAAAAACGTTAAAAGAATGCAGAATTTTCATTCATTATTCCTTTTATATTAATATAACAGATGTGTACAATTTCTTCGGTACTGATCCCTCTACATTCACGAAGTATTAATTTACTCGATAAGATATAAATGTAACTACTACACTACTAGTATAACTATACCACATTACAAGTATCACTGACTACCATTTTGAAAATCATATTCCTATTATTACAAGACTAATATTTAAAAAATATATTAAGATAATCTGTTGTTTAAAAGGTACTGAATGATAAATATCTAGAACATTGTGAAATACCTTCAGTATACCAAGTTCAAACAAAAAAGATCGTCTTATATGCTGGACTTTTATTATTATTATTACTATTATTATTATTTTTTGCAAAGTACCTTAAGTGTACGTTCGTCTTAAAGCCATCATCTTACAACTAGGCAGATGGGAATATATGTTACATATATATATATATATATATGACTTTAAAACTTTATTGTACAACCAATTTCTTACTGAATTCTAATTAGCAATTTTATTTCAATTCATCTCACTTAAACTCAACTTACTTAACTTAAACTTACCTTACTAAAAAGCTTTCTTGTCGTAATAATTCTTACTTGAGAAAAAGACGAAACATTTTCGCATTTATTAATTATTGTTAATTGATCAGAAGTTAGTTTGTTCCCCCTAAGTCAAATAATTTCCGAACAATGACGATAATTACTTGGTTTATTGATTGCATTTTCACTTTCAATTATACCTTTTTAATGTTTCCATTTTAAATTTTTTCAAGATTCAATTTTCAATCTGCTAATCTGTTACTTCATTTCAATAGAATTTTAACTACTCTTGTCAAAGGAGATAATATACTAAATACTCTATTAGAAAATAAATTATTTTATTTATATATGTATGCATAAATATAATGGGTATGTATAAATAGATAAAGAGAGAAAAAAGAAATGGAGAGAAATGGGCTGAGCGAACATACACAATTTGCAATCAAAAGTAATGATGAAGTCAATTGAAAATGCGTCTTCTGTTAGTTAAGTTACACTTTTAAAGCATTATATTACTAAAATATTTTTTTAATGCTTGATTAAAAAAAATTACTCTTTTGTTACAAGATGCAGGTAAATAATTAGTCAACAGAAAAATGAATTCTCTAGGTTAAAGAACATTTAACCATCCCTGAAGCATGTAAGAAGAAAAAGTAAGAAATGATTACTTTGTTTGATAAGTACCCGTTCTTCGATCACTGAACTGGATCGGCGGTAAATACTTCACTTGTCAGTGATTGGCTCGAGGACTTGTTCTCTTTCGTGTTAGCAAACGGCGTACATAACTAATTACACCAAACAGATAAGATGCGTTTGGAGGTCAGGCGAATCTCAAAAATATTACTCAGAAACGAATCTCGCTGTTGATGAATAAAATACTACAGTATCCCTCACACCATATCACCTCGTATCACTGAGAAAAATGTTGAAAATTTCTTATTTAATTGGATATGCAGGTATTCCTCACATAACACGATTTGCGACAACGCGGTTTCTCTCTTGCGCGATAAGAAAATTGAGGAAACCCTCGCATAACGCGGCAATACAGTTTCATTCTAGCACGTTAATGAATATGCGTAAACCCTTCTATAAGATTTTATGTATGTATGTGTTTTGATAAAAATTTACAAAATTATGTTGCGTATTACGCCATCGTGTTTAATACAGAAGAGCAATTTATTTATTTACATATACAAAAATAAAATTAATTTCGGGGATACTCCTACATTAATCTTTTGAAATTGAGTCGTGTCCATCATTTACACAGTATGATCGTAATATTGTTAATAATTAATTTTGTAATATTGTTTGTGATATTGTTAACGTTTGTAATATTGTTTTCCAAGTGTTCAGTTGGTCGATTGCGGGAATTATGTAATTCTGATATTGGAGAAAACTTTTTGGGTATATGTTACCAATTAGCGTTGTCATTTGTAGGAGCAATTATTGCCGAATTATATTTCAGTCTTGAATATGCTTGAAAGTAAGAAAACAGCTTTTAAAAGACAATTAATCTGTTTGGAGATGACAATACAAATTTCGGATTGTTTGTTAAAAGGAAAAAAGTCATCTCACGTTGCAAAAAGTCTAAATTTAAAATGAGGCAACAGTGAGAACCATTAAAAAAAATATTTTATTTTTAAAGTTCTCGAAACGCATCCCTCTGTTTTGCATTGGTTGTTATCCCGTATAACACGATTTCACAAAACACCGAATTTTCTAGAAGCCTAGTTACGGTGTTATAGAAGGAATGCTTGTATTGTCATCTGCTCGGTAATTTTTAAGCAATTAATTGCAAACTTTGAAGGCAATATCTAAGCTGCTTTTCATGATTATTTTGGTAACCCGTTTTAATTTGTTTGTTATGGAATTATACTCTTAAAAATGCCATTCTAAAACAATCAGCAATTAAAAAATTTAGTATTTAGGAAAACTAACACCGGTTTTAGATGAACTACAGTATAGAGCAAAATAACTCTTCATATAACTTAATATTGATTCAGATATATTATATGCTGAAACGGTTTTAACTAGAAATATGGAAGAAAATTCTAAATGTGAGGTTAAGTTATTCTTGAATGTGACAGTTTTTAATTTTTTTTTCCAGAAAATGATAAGCAGCAGAATCTCTTCTCCCCGATAATTAATTTCTAACGTGTTTTTTAACAGATTATCCTATGTGGTACTTTTATTTTACTTTTGTTTGTTGTTCAGAAATGTTATGAAAACTATCATAATGAAAACAGATTTTTTGTCTGAAAATGTACTGAGAGCAATATCAAATGCAGTGTTTCCATCATTTACCCCTTTAATTCCAATTTGCCGATCTTCCAATACAGTGGGCAAAATTATTGTAATTTCTAGTTTAATTAATAAAGCCGAAAATTATTTTCTATTTTCAAACTACCAAATTTAATGATAGGAAAACATGTGTGTATTTATTAAGAAATATGAAAATACAGATAAAACATTTACAACCACTTTCCTAAGATAGTATCTCTGAGACCAGTATTTCTTTCAAGAACATAATTAATTTATAATACTGAATAAAACATATAACTGTGTACTCTAAATTAACCATTAGTATTTTCTAGAATACGGATGATTCGCCTTGGGGGTATTTTACTATATTTTAATTATTTACTCAAATTTAGGCTGATAATTAAGTTAATTAATTAGTAAAAACAAATCAAGTTGCTTTAAAAAAGGAAGTAATTTTCACCTTTAATTTTAATGCTACAGAAATTATAATGCTAAATGGACTTATAATTTCTATAGTATTAAAATTAAGAGTAAGAATTACTTTAATTTTTAAATTTAATATTAATCTATTTTATGAACATAATTTATTTTCAGACATCTGACAGGAAAAAAAGGGGGATAATCAATTGATTCATTTCAAGATAAACAAGAACTTAACGGTAAATGTCAACTTTCTTTCTTATATTTGACTAATTTTTTAATATGTTGCATTTCAAGATAAACAAGATATATTTTGAAAATATATCACATTGAAAAACGATTCAAGTATAATAAAGAAACTTAACGGTAAATGTCAACTTTCTTTATTATATACGAATCATTTTTTAATATGACATATTTTCAAAAACATATCTTATTACTTAAAAAGGTGATTAAGCTTAGTGAGATAACACTAATGTGAATACCTTTA
>KK120064.1:108651-139786 GCA_000611955.2 Stegodyphus mimosarum | reverse complement strand
CCTACTAATTGATGCTTTAGGAATGAAAGGAAACGGGAACCGTTTTCCCCACACTGTTTGTTCTCAAAGCTTACATTTCTAAGCACAGGCAATCTTACATCCTTAGGCGACTTTCAGTAATGACTAGGAGAATATCTTAACAAAATTTTATGTGAAAAACAAGCATGCCAATATCAGTTTCAGAAAACATAAAATTTATCTTATAAGGGTATTTATCGGGAAACCATGCATTTCAAAGGATGCAGATCTTTTTCAAAGAGTAAATTTATTTTGTCCTAAGATTTTACCTTTAAGTAAAAGTATATCCAGCTGAATAATATACCTAATAATACAGCAATTCAAGCAGTTTATTACATTTTTAACGTGCCTTAAAATCCCTCATTTGGGATACACACAGTATTAATTTACCTCTCACCATGCGCTTTTCAGCATTTCATGTACTTGTTATGCAAGGATTTAGAGAAGACACATTTCGGTAACAAAAATATGCAGCACAGTTGTACTGAAGCTATAAATTACAAAAGTCATTAGAATAATACGTCCGAAATGAGTAGGATCACATGACGAACGATTGGATATTGATTGAAGCGTTCCGCAAGAAGAATATACAATGGAAGGTTTTAAGATTTAGTAGACAAGTCAAAAAATTACTTGAACTGTGTAATTTGACTATGTAACATAACTTAGATATATTCAAGTCGTATCACAGAAGAAAACTCGATAATTTATGAGTACTGTCTAATTTGCGGGAAAATTGTACACGGAAAATGGGAATCAATTTTACAAGTTAGTTTTTTTATATTAGATACATATGTTTTTAGAGCCTTTTATTTATATTTGAGATTACCTTTCCTTTATATTCCATATTTATATATATAGAGAGAGATTGAGTTCAAAAGTAATAGACTTTTTGATTAATTATCCTATCTGGGGGAAAAGATGTAGTGCCTATTTATGATGTTGTCATATTAAAAGTGAAAATATACAGCTGTTTTATTACATATTTATTTCTTTATATTCTTTATATTTATTATATACTTGTATATTTCTTCATAAGCTAATCCAACGTTTCTGTACCTTAAAATACTATTAATTCTTAACTAGTCAAAGAGGTTCTTGTCAACTGTAATTCTAATCGAATTCGTCTGAGCACAGCGAGATATTTCAATTCCGCAACTTCAAAGACCTGTGCCAAACACTTTATTGATATTACTGGAAACCTTCCAGAAGAAACAAGGAATGTTAAACATGTATTTCGTACTTTTGCCGAAAGGTAAGCTAATTAGATCATGCTTGACAAAAATGTCTTTTCAGCATACATTTAAACTAATAAATAACTGAAACAATTTCTTTAAAATGATCATATAAATTTTGTATGAAGACAATAAGTAATACCAAAAGATAAAATGACCTGAAAATTTAGTTAATTTTACAGACGTGATAATTTTTTTTCATTATGAGTGTAATAAGTTGAACGCATTTATTAGAATTTGAACAGAATCAAAATACCCCATATCTCTAACAATATAGAAAAATTTATCTATTGCATAGTTCACAAATACATTAAAAGAACCATTTTGATCAAGCATTGAGAATCTATTGTTTGCGAATTAATTTCTGATTTTCGTCCTACATTAATTTATCATAAATTATGTAAATATTTATTTTAAGTGCTCTTCCAAAATAAAAATAATCTCTTTTCTAAGCACATATAAAAATAATTATCAACATTAGTTTCGTGGACTTTTATCAAATGAGGAGAATGAAAAGTCTCAGCAAACTGTGAAGGTATTTTCTCTGTTAAACTGAAAAGTCTCAGCAAACTGTGGAGGTATTTTCTCAGTTAAACTACTTTCAATCAAAAGCAAATACTTTTTAGTATGCAGTATAGATGAAGAAGGAAACCTCGAATTTTGCTTTATGACACAGAATGACATTTCTCATTATTTATACGAATAGCATCTAAACATACTGCAAACAATTAAAAATAATGAGAAGCATAATACTATCTCAAGATCACTATGATAATGTTTCACATACTACTATTCGAAATCATGAGCAACAAGTTTATTATTTCAGCTGGAGCTTATTTAAGAAATAATATATTATAAAATAAATTTATAAAATAAATTATATAAAATAAATTATTATAATACCATTTCCCTTTTTCTTAATTATGTAATAAAAAAATTAATATTCCATGAAAATGCTAAATGAACACATTTCCCTCCTCTAACATAATAGAAGTAATAAATATACTCTTGGATTCTATTTCGCAGTTCAAGTTGTATGGAAAGATACTAACTTTTGCAGTCGTGCATAAAAGAAATAAAACTTTTAAAAGCACTGTTAGTATCATATATTTTCGATGTATTACTGTATAACGATTCACACGCACTAGAATTCTAGAATTAACATATTAAGAACTGGGAATAAGATACCCGAATACCTCTAAAAAGCGTGTATTTTTAAAACGCAACGTATAAAAGCAGAATTTTGAAATATTTATGGGTACTGGAAATAAGAGCTGATAATTAACTAGAAATTAACTGATTAATGAGTCATCTGAAGCAAAAGAACTGAATAATTGTATAAACTTAGGTGAGAAGACACTTTATCAATTCTCTACCATAGTTAAGCATTTAAACGATTCTTAACTTAATTCACAAAATCACTACAAATTTCTAAAGAATATTAACAGAGCTTTCCCAATATCAACATCAAATTTATGAAAAAGGAAACAAGTAATAAAAGTTTCAGTGTGTCAATACAATGTTGAGTTACTTATTAAAATTTATTGCAGTTAATAAATAAATAATTAGCTTTATAAAATAACGAATTGTAGTAATGGCACACTTTTTCTTCACCGCTGAGTGCAGTGCAAATTATTTTGACTGGTGGATTAATGCTTATATAAAAATCCGAAGCTAATATAATAATCCGTTGTTATTAAGCAATGGATATTCTGATAGCAGCATACAGTTACAACATACATAAGGCAAAATGTTTTTCAATGTTAAGGAATGCATATGCTTATAGAGCTGTAAATAAAGCCGGTTTAAAATTAGTTGCAACTGATGACTGGAGCAATATAACAAAATTGAAATATAGTATTTCTTTTTTCTTATAATTGTTTTGATGGTTGAAATAAATACAAGAAAATTTTAATGCTAAGCTTTTCATTAGTAATTTTACGTGAATAATTTTAAATAAAGATAATTCCGAATTAAACATTTCCGTATTGAAAATCATTGAATCAACATGTACTAATATAAAAATCATTTAAAAAATCATAATTTTATTTGATAAAAGAAATTACTTTTTTTAACTAGTTTAAATTTTACATAACATTACAAGCTATTACAAACATCACCATAATTATATATACAATTTTATTATAATAGTTAACACCTACGATATCGATATATAAAATTTCCTGTTCTTACATGCCATTGTTAACGTATGAGAGGGAAGTCTAAATCTTCTTATATAATTAATATCAATGTCTTAACAATTATTTTAGAGATATTTTCGATTAACATTTTAATACATTCCATAAGTCATTAGTAATTAAACATTCTAAAAAAATCTGACGACTTACCTGTCTTTGGCCTCTGCAGCACGATCCCTTTGTCTGCGATTTTTGAACCAATTACTAACTTGTGTTGTCGTGAGTCCAGTAGCTTCTGCAAGTTCTCTTTTCTCACGAGGAGAAGGATAAGGATTATGGGCGTACCATTCTCTTAAAATGTTTCTAGACTTTTCTTTGAAACAATAACTAGTTTCTTCTCCATCCCATATAGTCCTGGGTAATGGGAATTTTCTCCTGATTCTGTATTTTCCCACCGCCCCTAAAGGTCGACCTCGCAACCTCTCGGCCTCTATGTAATGAGCTTTTAGCCACAGCGCCTGAAGCTTCGGGTGAGATGCCGGAGAGAAATTATGACTTTCGAGAATTCTGTACAATTCCTTAAAGTTACCTCTGTGGAAAGCTACTAAAGATTTCGCTTTGAGAACGCTTTCATTTTTCTGTAGATGTTCGCAAGCCGGCAGTGACCACAGAAACCGTCCGAGCCTTTCTATATTACCGGACTGTTGCAGTACTTCGCAAACGCATGCTACTTGTTCTTGCGTGAATCCGAATGATGGCAACATGGGGCTTGGACTGGCGGGGTTAACCCCAGTGGTGCACGATGAGGGTGTAGGGATCATGGATGGCAGCTGAGATGCCGCAGCCAAGGCGGCAGCCGAATCAGCCATATGGCTGACAATCATCAGGTCGGAAGGTTTGTTCTCTCCGCAAGCGTCCACTAAATGTCCAGGTCCTGTGGTGACCGCTCCGCCTGGAGTTAGTGCAGAATGATGGTGGTGGCAATAGTTGACCCTGTCCCAGTCCCTATCCTGCAAAGCGCAGACTGGACGCAGTAAGAAACGGGAAGCCAGCTTGATAACAGTGAATTTTCAGACACCGTATTTTTTCTGCTCAGCCAGACATTATACTGCATACCAGATGCATTGCAAAAGCCTTAATTCCAGGTCTTAATTATCTTTCTGAATGAAATCTGATACGGAGAACATGGTAGCTTAAAATCATAAAGTTCTCCAACGTAAAGCAGTTAATTTTAAATGTCCAGATGCATATTAACACGGTCGATGTTTAGGATTACATATCAATCAGTTTTTTCTTCTCTGCATTTGTACGGAGATTCCCATTTTTTCAAAATCGAATTAATACTGCCCCATACTTTTCAACGATTAAATAATGCCTTTTCTGAAATTGAGCCAAGTGCACCAAAATTTTCACATGTTGATGATCTCTTGCCTCACGCGAGCTGGACTTTCTTCTGCAGCTACAGAGCAATCAATCATTAACAACTCGATTATGTTTGAGAAATAAAGTCGATTACTTTTTCCCCAAGAAAACCAGTCCGCTGCTGCAAACAGAAAGTTGTTTGACCAGGTTACCGAAGCCGTCGTCTACAGGAATTACGGCAAAAACGTCCTGTCGCGGAAGCCAGCAGACTTCTTTTCTTACCCCGCCGCACCAAGTGTGCCTCTGTGCAAGTCCCTGCGGTTGAAGTCTACGAGCAGCTGATTCAAATTGATGTTATCGTTTACCAGCAGCGCGTCAGTTTTGTTATAGGAAGGGATTTTCTCGCCGTTTATTGGCTGACGGTAGCAACGGCAGACTGGGGCGTTGCCATGACGACGCTGCCAATCAAACAAGCCGAAATGCCTCGCCTCCTCCCTACCGAGGCATCGCATCGGGTCTCGTTGCTCGGGAAGGATCCGCGGGACGAGTCTACGAAGTCTGTTTACTTTCCTTCCTCCTGTATTTTATCATTAAATATTTCAGAAAGGACAAGACAAAAAAATATTACCAATTATTTTTAAAAAAATTTTTATACGTTCTAAATGAATAAAAATTCAAATAAATCTCAGCTTTATGCGTACTTTGCTTAAATTTATCGCCGAATTAGTTGAAATAACTGTAGGGTATGGGAATATAATTCATATTCTAGTAAAATATTTTATGCTTATGCAATTAAGAATAATATTTTTCAGCTGTAAAGTTTTAAATTATATCTCAGTTATCGTAAAAGTTATTTCTGGAAGAAATTATGCGGAATAATAATATCGAAAATAATTCTAAATTTCAGCTGGCTATTTAAATAAAAATAACTATTCTTTTATTTTTCCAAAAAAAAAAAAAAAAAACAAACTAGAACAATGTATAAATCTAAAGTTTTTAATAATTTATAGTTGCGTAAATATATTAGATACTTGAGCTTGTAGTATTTTTAAATTAGATGGTAATTCATCAATACATTCAGAATGTTCTGGTTTTCATCACTGAATAATTTTGTCGATAACAAGCCATTACAAATTCAGTTAAAATTAGAAAATACAAATCATTTCAGTAGAACTTAGCACTGTTAGAAACTATTGATTTTTAAGAATTTGATATTCTTAGAATATATACTTTCAGTAGAAATTAACATTCTTAGAAACTATTGATTTCATAGGGAAACAGCAATTTTTACAAAGCAGCAATAATTTTTAAAAAAGAAAGGAGAAAAATTCTTCTCCACCAATCTTTTTAATAAATGGTGGCTGAGAGGTTAAAATCGCTGAATACTGGTAGTTTAACCCGGGTTCGAGCACAGAAGAACGGACTGACTGCATGTTTGGTTTTCTTAATTTTCTCCGTGTGTAATGAGAATACGATAAATTTTCCTTAGAGCATCTTCCATGAAGGCAACCCTCCCCCATGTATTAGTAACCTAACCAAATTTGTCAAAGAAAGAAGGGACTATGATTACATCATTAGATTACTGTTATTTTTTATGGACTGCAAATCTCAGTCAGTAAAAATATATGCAAGCTTAAAATGCTTGCAAGTTGTGGTTCCAAGCAGTATATGTTTAAAGAAATTAAATATTGAAGAATCGGCATAAATGTTCCTCGCATTGTGAAAAAACGACGGTACCTAGAGCCATCAAATTTTGAATAACGAATCCTAAACTCGAAAAATGGACACTTGGACGCCCGAATTTTGAATTTCGAATTTGTTTCATTATCTATTTAATATTTTGTAAAATTTTAACGAATTTTTGAGTAACAAACTCAACGATTTCAAAGCGAACAATGGCAAAACTGTACGAAAAAAAAAAAAATATCTCCAGCGCGCGAAACTGTCTATTGGAAATTCGAAAGGTATGCTGTTTTTAAATATTTTGTGATATTGCTGTTGAATTGAATTTTATGTGGTTTAAGTGCGAAGAACATGATGTTTAATAAATAAAGGTAAGACCCAAAAAAATGTTAAAAAGAAATAAAATTATATTATGCCCAAGGGGGCTTTTTTTTTAAATCTCGGGCGCTGGAGATAATCCCCCCGGTACAGTTTTGCCATTGCTCGCTTTGAAATCATTGAGTTTGTTAATCAAAACTTCGTTAAAGTTTTACAAAATATGAAACAGGCAATAAAACAAATTCCAAAGTTGGGCTTCCGGACGCCCATATTCGAGTAGAGAACTACGTTATTCAAAATTGGATGTCTCTAGGTATCGTTGTTTTTTTCATAGGGCGAAAAGCATACATACATTCATGCAGATTTTATTTGATTATTTTTTTTAATATAATGCAGGGCTTTAATGTTTGGTGGCAACATTCTGAAAAGTGAAACGCCGTTTATAGTGAACCAATGCAAAATGCCAAAACGAAATTAATAACCCTTCTGGGCAAATTGCCCCTATGGTCTAAAAACACCCCTTTCAGCGCAATATAAAATCTTAAAGTTTTCAGATTTCCTCCCCCTCCCCCGCCAACTACTGTCTGATTGCTATTTCAAAATGCTTGTTTTTTTAAAAATTTTATATTTTATATTTCATGTCCTGAATTTCTGGAATGAGCTCTTACAGTAAAAAGGGTTATCGTAAACGTTCAATTTAAGACAATTTCAGGTGTTAAACTAAAATCAAAAGGACAAAAATCTAACTACAATACTTTTATGATCTTTTTTTCTCTCAATTTTTAGCAGCTTTTTTTACTTGGTGAAATTTTTAATAATAAATTTTCTCTTAAGGGATTACAGTGTAATCTAAAATTTTTTGGCTGCTAACTTTTATTTATTTATTTGTTTAGCCACAATGGAAATTGTGATAATTTCAAAATACGCTACATTCAAGTGTAAGATAATAAATTTATAAGCTTTGTATAAGCTACTTATTAATTTTATCGCATTTGAATATCAGTCACACAAGTAAAATCAAGTTTAATTTTTTTTAAATGCCTTGTTTTGTTTTCTTTTGTTTTGTTTGTTTCAGGTTTATATATGAGTTACCGCTAAAGTGTGGAAATCAATTATTCTCCCGATTAACTAGGATGATCCTTTAAAGTGCGGAAAACTACTTCATTAAATGGACGAAGTTTCTTTTTTTTGAAACTAAAGTTGATCTCTGCCAGTTTTTAAACTTTTCTTAGTTTTAAGCTAAGCAACTGTCAAGAACTATAATGCTTTCGGATTTATTGTAAAATAATAAATATATAGTAACGTTTCTGTGAGAGTTTTAAGGGACTTAAGAAGAGCTCATTTTACGCTGCAAACATTTTTCATTCAAACTGAATCATTTGTCTTATCTTTTTTAAGTATTTTTAATATATTTATAACCTCAAAATTTGTTAGGCCTTTATCCAGCAACAGTTATTAGCATTTAAATTTAGATATGTTAATTGTAGAACTGTTGCACTGATAAATACTGCTAAAATAATTCCAAAAATGCTGCCATACTCGCAATTAAATGACAGATTTATTTCAGCAAAACAGGGCATTCTAATAAAGAATTTACACTTATTAATTCATATTGTTAAAAACAGCATTAACGAGTCCTTGCAGCTATGAGAAATAAGTCACTAAAGTAATTTCAATGAGTATCTATCATATTTTAAATAAAGGGAGTGTTATCAATATACAACTGCACGACGTTAGATAATAATGTCGACTGTTTCTCTCCCGCATCTTAACTAATAAATAGAGGCAAACTTAGTTAGAGAAAATGCTTAAAAAACTACAAAATTCACGCTTTTTGCCTCCTCCTTCATCTTTTTCTCTAACAGTTTCAATCTCGTTACAAAAACACGATTTCCACAAAGAAATGATTAACTTCTTTATTTCAGACTAGAAATCGCTGTTTTCATCTTTTGGGAATTGCCCCAAAATATAAAAATTCACTGAAAATTTTGCATGCAATAAAATAATAAAATATACAAAATTTCATATTATACTTTTACGGTGTTTAAAATAATCATAAATCCAGGGAAATATTAACTAGGAATTTTTAGGCATAATAATTGAATGTTTTGCAAAGCAAACTTCAGATTCTGATTTAGAAATAGATTAACCTATTAGTTTACAGAGTCATTAAGTTTTTCTTGTAGCAGAGACGTGAAAAATGTGCAAAGCCCTCGCCAAGACTCGAACTCTGGACATCTCGAATACGCGTCGAGTATGCTTCCAATTACATCATGAAGACATGCGGAAAGGAGGAAGAAAAAACCTTATAAGTAGTGTATTTAAAATAAAATATAATGGACTTTTTCTAAAATAGTTACCACAGTTTCAGAGGATTTTAGCCTTCTGTGGAGATATATTAAACTTTTTTTAAGACAAATATTGTCAAAGCTTATTAATAAGTATAATAGTTTAAACATATTAAAACTAAAGATTTTGTTTTAATGATAGCAAGTTAAAATAAAAATCCGAAAGCTTTTAGATTTTATATCATGCACAAAGGTTTTTAACCTTGTGTGTTACCTTATTAAATATCATATTCTTCGCTCTTAAACCACACAAGATTCAATTCAATAGCAATATCACAAAATATTTAGAAACAGCATATCTTCAGAATTTCTGGTAGAAAGTCTCGCGCCATGGAGATAAAAATGCTTTTTCTCGTATAGTGTTGATATTGCTCCTTTGAAATCGTTGAGTTTGTTAATCAAAATTCGTTAAAAATTTACAAGAAATGAAGTAGATAATAAAACAAAATCGAAATTCAAAATTAGGGCTTCCAGGTGGCCATGTTCGGGTGGAGGATTACGGTATTCAAAATTTGATGGCTCTAAGTACCGTTGCTTTTTCACAATACGAGAAACATACATACCTTCATGCAGAATCTTCATTTTTTAATTTCTTCAAATATGATACAGGGCGATAATATTGGGTGGCAACAAGTTAAAAAGTGATTCGCAGTTTATAGTGAAATGCCACAAAGTGCCGTTTTGAGACTAATAGCCCTTTTGGTCTACCGCCCCTTTGGGCTAATAATACATAATATTGGTTTAATGATAAGATATCTTATTTAGCCTTTATTTGCCTTTTGTTTTTTCCCGCTTTAGTTACTCTTTAATTTTATTATAAATTTTGCATTTTTACTGTTTGTTCTCTCCGTATATAAATCTCCCTAAGATCATCATCCACAATTCCCACTGTTTAGTTTCAACGAAAGTTGTTGTCTTCAACAGACGAAATTTAGTACCTACATTTTTTATGCTTTCAAAAATGCTGGTTCCTCTGCGAGATGGTCGTTTCAAGGAGATGGTTATCAGATTAATGTTCACTGCATTTCTTTTTGAAATCTATTCACTAATTTCTTTCTTGTTGCCCATGTTATTCAAAGATCTATCACCATCATGGCCTTGCAAGAATTGCTGTTCCACGAGGCGGAGATCTTTAAATTATCATCTTTATTTATCATTTGTAAGTTGCCCCATCTGAAACATGTTATCATTCGCGTAGCATAAGTTCTTTAATTTATCTTTCAAATTAATTAAACTGTATCTTGCATATCTAATGGACTGATTTAAAAGCAGCGTATACATCTCTGGATAATTTGTGTCTTTCTTTTAATTTTAAATAATATATTGGTTGAAAATCATGACACATTTAAATCGAAAGATTATTTCTACAGTGAATACTTTCATGTTGATTACTTCTCTAAGACGACCACGTCACGTGAAAGTGACTAGTGCTTGTGAGGATAAAAATGCACTTAGATGTCGATCATCATCTGTTTAAATTACTCACTTATAACAGAAAACCGAAATCATCTGGAGTCTGGGTGGGCGCCTTAAGGTCCAATACAGTAGTTATAGTACTATCCAGTAATTTAAAAATAATGAAAATAATTTCAATGCGATTATGTTACTGTCTATTTATTTTTTTAATAAATTCCGAGAAAACCTTTTTGTAGTTTTCGATCAGAAAAAATGGAAGCATGCTATTAAAAAAAAATTTCTGCTTTTTAGAAATAATGAATGTAACTGTATCAGTCGAAGAAAATTCATAGTATATTAAAAAGGAAAGAAAGAACAGTTTCGTTCCATATAAAAGAAAAAAAAAAGAATAAAAAACTGAGTATGCAAAGTTAAATAAAAACAACAAATAATGAAAATCTGGAAATATTATGAAATTATAAACTCTATTCAAATATTATTTTAGTTATTTTTAGCCCCAAAGGGGCTATACTTCTCGAAATGGGATTTTACGTAGGTTCGCTATAAACAGCGACTTATTTTTCCAACTGTTGCCACAAAATTTTATCGTCGTTTATTATTTTTAAACAAATTAAATAATGAAGAATCTGCTTATAAGTCTGTATGTTCCTCGCAACGTGAAAAAACGACAGGACTTAGAGCCATATTATTTTGAATAACGTAGTTCTCCACCCGAACATAAGCGCTTGGAAGCCCGAATTTTAAACTTCGAATTTGTTTAATTATCTATTTCATATTTCGTAGACTTCACATTTTTATTAACAAACTCAACTATATGAAATGAATGAACGGACATGTTCATTCATTTCACATAGTTGAGTTTGTTAATAAAAATGTGAAGTTTGCGAAGATTGAATTTTTTATTAACAAACTCCACTATATGAAAACAAGCAATGGTAACACTGTACGGACTAAAACATTTTTATCTTCAGCTCGCTCGACTCTCTATAGGAAATTCTAAAGATATGCTGTTTTTAAATAACTTGTGATTTTGCTATTGGGTCGAATTTTATGTAGCGTTACGTAAGAAGAATGTGATATTTACTAAATAAAGTTAATACACAAAGCATTAATAATAAAAAGATAAAAATAAATTGTAAGACGTTTCACTAAGAAAACTGAGCACTGATATGATAAACTGAGAAAAGACTGAGGAAAATAGAAAAATGTATGCCAATACTTAACATACTAGCGGGAATTCTAAACATATGCTGGTATGCTGCTTTTAAAATTTTTGTGATTTTGTTGTTGAACTGATAAAAAAATATCTGATAGCTTTCAGATTTTATATTACGCTCAAAGGGGCGTTTTTTGTAACGTTTTGCGTGTTACCTTTATTATTAAATATCATGCTCTTCGCACTTAAACCATAAAACTCAATACAACAGCAATATCGCAAAATAATTTTAAAATGGGCATATCTTTAGAATTTCCGATACACAGCCTCGCGCGTTCGAGATAATTTTTTTTTTTTTTTTTCTGTACAGGTTTTTCATTGCTCGCTTTGAAATCGTTGAGTTTCTTAATCAAAAATTCCTTAAAGGTTTACAAAATATAAAATAGATAATAAAACAAATTCCAAATTCCAAGTTTGAGCTTCCAGATCCTCATATTCTATTGGAGGACAACTTACTGAAAATTTGATGTCTCTAGGTACTGTTATTTTATCACAATGCGAGAACCATACATACATTCATGCAGGCTCTTCATTATCTATTTTTTTTTAATGTAACGCGGGGCTCTAATATTTGGTGGCAACAATTTAAAAAGTGAACCGACATTTATAGTGAACCAACGCAATATGCCAAAACGAAATTAATAGCCTTCCTGGGCTAACGCCTTTTGGGCTAATAAAAAAATTTTAAAAAAAGGAGGGTTAGCAAGAATGACCGCAAGAACAAACTAGTAGACTGCGTGCGAGAAAAAAAAAAAAAAAAAAAAAAACTTGACAAACTGCTTTTGGTAAGCATTAAATCTGTATGTAAGTCTTTCAGTTTTTTTTTTAATTTTTTAAAATTTCCTCTAATCATATAATTTGTAGAGTCATTAAGATTTTTATCGGAGCAAGAGACATGAAAAATGTGTAAGTGCCTCGTCGGGATTCGAACTCCGGACCTTCTGATTGCCTGTCAGTCATGAAATTTACACTGATGAACGCATATGTAAACTGCAATCTATGTTTCAATGATTCTCACTGTTTTAATAAATTCATTTAGGTTATTAAATTATGAAGGCAACTTTTTCTCAATAAGTTGTCCTTATAAGCTGTCAAGTTGAACTCAGAAATATATTTGAACTCCTCTTAAAAGTAAGTTTTGGGAATTAATTTATGAAATTCGAAATGTCCACTTTTACACTTTACAATAAATGCTTTTCTCCAGTATTTTGTTTGGCCTTTTGACCTCCATATTTGCATAATTGCATTTGCTTTATTTCGTCATTACCTAGTCGTGATTGTTTTCAGACGCAATATTTCTGCCCTCAAGGTTTAAATCTTGAAAGCTATTGTTTCAGATGAAGGACAAAGCTATTTTTCAAAACCATCGACCCAAAAGTCGATGTGAATGTGATATCCCGGAAAAGTTGTTGGATGGGAAACTAGCATTCCAAAAAGCAGGTCTCTTACGCGCATACTCTACAGTTGCAAACGACATCTCAAATGTATCCAATTTGATACATAAAAGTATAAAAAATTTAAAAGTTCGAATAGAATTGCAAGGGACGGAATAAGTTCGGCCAAGTGTCAAATTGCAGAAAATGTATCAAATTATTTGTGTTTAAATAAATAATTTTGTGAATCTAAAACAGAATTAGTTTAAAAATTAAGTACCCTGAATATTTTACATAAAGAATCTAGTAGAATGTTCTCCGAAAGCATATATCTGTAAATTTTCCAAAGATATATTGCCTACAAATGGTGTATTGTGTCCAAATGATGAATCCCCCCCCAAAAAAAATTGCATTAATGATACATATATTTATGCAGATTACTTTTGTTGTCTTTAGGTGCGTTTTCCAACCAGGGTTCCACAAAATATTGTTAAGGGTTCCTCAAGAAGTAGAGGTATAAGACGTACGTCATAAAGGGGAAAACAATTTTTTTTTCCTGATTCGGTGCTCTAATCCATAACTTTTTGGTAGGGGAAGTGGGTGTGATTGTGACAAGAGTCTAGCCGATGACAATTGAAAACCTGTCTTTGGTTGTTCGGCTATGCTCATCTAGACTCGTTAAACATCGTCAATATTTGTACTAATTTCTTCGTTACTTACTTTACCAGTTCTTTGTTAAAAAGGTAAGAAATAATAAAGGTAAAAGTTAAAAAGGTAAGGAAAGAAATAATAATTATAAAAAAAAAATGCCGTAAAAAGAAATCTGAAACATCTCAGATTTAACATTACGCCCAAAGGCGCGTTTTTTTAACGTTTCGTAGGTTACCTTTATTTATTAAATATCACGTTCTTCGCACTTAAACCATAAATTCAGTTCAAGAGCTATACCGCAAAGCAATTTTAGAATGAGCATATCTTTAGAATTTCCGATGCACAGTCTGGGGATAAAAATGTTTTCTCTGTACAACGTTGCCATTGGTCGCTTTGAAATCTTCAATTTTGTTAATAAAAAATTCGTTAAAGTTTTATAAAATACGAAACAGGTAATAAAATAAATTCCAAATTTGGGCTTCCAGGTGCCCATATTGAGATGGAAACTTTTAAGTTATTCAAAATTTGATGGCTGTAGGTACCGTCGTTTTATCGCAATGCGAGAAACATACATACATTTATGCAGATTCTTCATTGTTTAATTTCTTTAAATATAATATAGAGCTGTATTATTTGGTGGCAACAGTTTGAAAAGTGAACCGGCATTTAAAGTTTTCTACGCAAAATGCCAAAACGAAATTAATAGCCCTTCTGGGCTAACGCCCTTTGGGATAAAAATAAATGGATGGAGATTAGCTTATTCTTTAGCAATTTTCGTTCAACTGTGCATTGGCATTGTAAGGCTATGCGTGCAATACGAGTCTAACTGAGCATAACCGAACAGCAAAGGCAGCTTTTCATTTGTCATGGGCTAGAATCTGGTGTGACTATGTATGCATTAGTGATGCAAGAAATGTAGAATCATGTGAATGGTTAAACAGAGTGATAGTGCATATTTTTTTATTTTACTACTTTATTTACTCGTTTTTTTCTACTTTTTTAATTCTTCTGTACATTTTAAAAGTTAAAATGTTACGATACTTCCAGACAAGCAATCCAAATAATTCTGATGAGACTATTGATGAAGATTTAGAATCTCATGCAGAATTTCAGAAGACTGATATACGAAGCGAGGCAAAAAAGATTTATCGTTACAATGAAAGTTATATATGAATGGGGTCTACATAGACTGATGACCCAGAATATCCTCTTCTGTTGTGTCTTGTTTGAAGTAAATGGGTTTCGAATATAGCAAAAGTTGCAACAAAACTGAACGGTCATTTCATAACAAATAGTTCTAATATGCAAAATAAATCTGTTGATTATTTTAAAAATCTGTTAAAATCTCAAAATAAATAGAGTAGAGTTTTTATAAACGCATTCACAGTTAGTGAAAAGGCTCCTGAAGTAAGTTATTTGATAGTAGAGCTTAATGCACAGAAAAGGGTATAAGGTATTTCTCCCGATTTCTTGGCATGCCTTCGTGGTTTAGTGGTCATGGTTCGAGTTTCGGCGAGGGCATTTGCTCATCTGTCTCTTTCCCTGCTTCAAAAATAATCTACAGTGGCGCCAGAAGTAAAAAAGGTGGTGGATGATGATTCCCCACCACCAGGATTTGGTAGTTGGGTCCCCTGATCCCCAGTCGCCCTTTAAAAGAGGGAGTATATAAGGTATTTCTCCCGCCTTCTTGGCATGCCTTCGTGGTGTAGTGGTATTCAAGAGGTCCGTGGTTCAAATCCCGGCGAAGGGAAAGTTACACAGTCGGTGAAAATCTGATAATGACCACATGAAAAATTATAGTGTGTAAAATATTAGGAGAAGATGCAGTAAGAAAAACTGAAAATATTCCACTTTCGAACAATACAGGAAATCGAGAATTAATGAGTTAACGAGATTTTGTGCGATAAATTGCATTCAAGGGGATGTGTCAACAGATATAACCAACAAATGTTAGCATTTGTGAGATTTGTGAGATTTGCTAATGAGGGAGAAATTCCAAAAAGCTTCCTTTGATGCAAAGAAAACTTGAAACAGGCAGTGGAATAGATATATTTAATATTTTATCTGCATACCTGGAAAAAAAATCTTTCTTGGAAGAACTGCATTACTATTTGTACGAATGATACTGCTTTCATGGTTGGCTCTATAAAAAGGCTTTGTTACTCTCTTGACGCCAATGTTGTTCCCATCCACTCTTTTATTCATAAAGAAGTGTTGTCACAAAATTCTCTTAGTAATGAGCTATAAAAGATATTTGATAATGTTGTAAAAGTCATAAACTTCATTAAATGAAACCCAGTTCACTCTAGAATTTTTAAAAAGCTCTGTGAAAACTTGGATAAAGAGTGCACAAATATGTTGTTATACGCTGAAATTCGGTGATTAAGTAGAAGCAGAGTTTTTAAACAAGGTTTTATGTGGAAGAAATACATGCACGTTCTCAACAGAACTACAAGCAAAATTTTAGTAACTACTTAGAGGATCAAATATGGTTGCAGATGCTAGCTAAGTTAGGAGATATTTTTCATCACTTGAATGAACTGAATAAGCTTCTACAAAGCGGGGGAGAAATAAACTTCAAGAGATAAAAATCTTGGATTTAAAAGAAAATTAAACTTACGAAAACATTATGGTGGAAAAGGATATCTTGGTATATTCGAATTAACGGCGGGATTAAAAAATGAAGATGGATAACAACAAATTTGATGTTTTATTATAGCTCACCTAGAGAAACTGTCGAAGAAATTGATTATCGTACTTATATCATCAAGGCCATTTCATATGCAAGGACGCTTTTTTTTCATATGCAGGGACATAGGATTTGCAAGAAGAAAACGTTCTATCGCATGTTTGTTAAGACCTAGATATATTTACACAAATTTAAAAAATATACAACAATGTTTTGGAATTAGGATTCAACATCTGCTTCACACATGAGTTTAGCAATCGGAATTTTTAATAATATGGAACTCCTCTGGTTTATAAAGGGCTTAATATGTCCAGTAATGCTTGGCGTATGTTCTTCCCGACTTCTGTGCAACTCTGGAACATTTTTATGAATTTTGCAATCACTTTTTCTCGTATCACGCCTACTGAGGGCGGTTGATAACATTCTGAATTTTTTCTTTACGTTCTTTCCTTGTTAGTTTGTCTAAAGTTCGGACTTTGGGGGGGGTCCTTGAAGTAATCCTTTCACACACAATAGCTCATATTTTCGACAGACCAGCTGGATTTTAATCTAGGATAATTTAATAGCTGCTGCCGAACCTAAGTCCTCAAATTTCTTTGTAAATCTGAGAACTGTTGTTTCATTAGGTGTATTTTCACGCCAAAAATTTGCAAGAAACTTTCTAATAATCTGTGCCTAACACTCGCGATTCTTGTAATGAGTTTTTACAATTAAAAACTTGCTGTCCCTTCAAGTAACGCTCTATGTCGACTTAACTCCAAAGCAACTTACCTGAAAGCTCAATTGACCGTGATAAATAAAATGACAGTATTACCAGGTCAAACAAGAACTCGACTTAAATGCTTGAAGTATGAAATATTTTCCATATTCTAAAAATAACATATTTTGGTGGGCATATTAAATTTGGTGCTTTTATGGAGACATCCTACATAAAATTTACATAAAATGAGCTAATGCTCAAAAAGTTCAAAGTTTATTGAAAATGTCGTTGAAATGGAATCGGTAAGGCAAGCAGATTCATGTTACAGTTTCTAGTGTTACGCCAGAATCCCTAATCTCAATATGGACTCAGTCCCCATCGCATATTGTGTTATTTGACGGGTCAATACGAAGCGGAGGCTTGACCATCTCGCCGATTTGTTTACCCCGTGAAAGGGGTGTACAATTTGAGGCTGACTGCTGTTTGCTCTGAGTCCATCAGAACAGAAAATTTCCATTTACTTCCTCACGATGTTCACGCGTGAAGGTGTGTGGTCAGCTCACTTCGCGTGACGGTCACTGATAGCTTAGCGTAAAAGCTTGCCGATGATAAATTCCCCTTTTTAAAGAGATTTCTGATCATGGAAATAACTAAGTTGTGGGCAAATTTTTGAACAGGAAGCATTCGAAAGACGTGCTTGATGAGGAGATGCAATTTTTCAAACTGTTGGAGCATATCGCAAACAAGTGTTGGAATTCGATTTGTAGTTAAAAGTTATACCCTTGTTTACGCTTTCGGTAACAGTTCGATTGGAGATAACATCAGAAGGGTGGAGTATATTTGCTTGGCTCGGTTTAGCGTGACTGCAGAACAGTAGTTGTAGTATATTTACGAGATCCTCATCTGGCAGACAGAGAATAAAAACTGCAAAGTGTCCGCCTTCGAAATCATTTCCATTGTACGAAATTTGAATGGTTTCAAAGGGGAAAATTTACCATTTGTTATAAATATACGCTGTCTAGTCGTGATGAAAAATACTACATGAAAAATTTTAAATGTATACTCTATGCAATAAAATATTGCTTTAACCCCCCCAAAAGAAAACCGGAGTTTTTAGTTAGTAACAAAATGCAATTAAAAAACAGAATTTATCAACAATTTTTTATAACGCGAATATTAAAAGCATGGGGCTCCTATAACAAAATATTTTAATTTAATTGCGTTGTTAAATGCATAATCCATTGTCTTTTTAAATATATTACTAGCGGAAGTATCCAATGCCAGTTAAGTTAGATTGAGAGTAATGTATCTAACAGCAGAGAGAACCATGCCGCTTTAATCCTTCTATAATAACGATGTAAAAAATACGATTCATAGTCATACATTTTTCAGTCTGATGCGATATGGAACCCACATAAAAAACTTCGGTAGAAAAATAAGATAATTATATCAGCAACAATGGCACACAGTTTTTAATGCTTTTCGTCTTTCTAATTAAATGGTCATGAAAGCTCAAGATCCATCCAATAATTCACCTATATTCAATTTTCGTCTATTAAATGAGGCAAAAAAGTTATCATAATCGATCAGAAATTAATAACGCGAACAAACAAACAAACAGACATTCTGTTTTATATGTATAGATTTTGTAAAACTTACCAATTTTTAATTAACAAACTTTACGATTTGAAAGCGAGCAGTAGCAACACTTTTCGAAATGAAACATTTTTACCTCCAACGCGCGAGACTTTTGCCACTCGAAAAATTGAGTGCGAAAATGAGCACTTTCAGAATTTTTAATTAATATTTCGGATAAAAGTCGTACGAAGATGGAAATAGTCGAAAGGGTTTCCCGCGAATTTTTGGAATCGGGAATAATGTATTTAATTGTTTGGCAATGGTATTTTTATTTCATCGTAAAACTTCGATATTAACAAATTCTGGGATTTGAAAGCGAGCAGTGGCAACAACTTTCAAAATACAGCAGATTTTCATCTCCATCTTCCAAGACTGTTGCCACTCGGAAAAATGAGGAAAAAATGATCGTATTTCTTTGTTTTTAATTAATATCTCTGATTTTAACTACTTTTTTAAAAAAAAAAAAGGGGGACGTCGACCTTTTCTAGCAACCAGAAAAGGATTGTAGAAAGTTTGGCGACGATATTGTAGTAGTGACTAAATTATTAGCTAACAAACATACTTTCTTCTTTATAATATACAAATAGGCGCCGCACGTTTTTATTAAATTCACGATAACTTGACTTTTTTAAGCAGAATCATTTAATATGTTATTTCCTTTAAAATATGTGATAAATTATTTTTATTCTTTTAGTCCATTAATTATCATATACATTTTAAATAAGATCTTATTAATATTAAAACTATTTCCAGTTGTATTCTATTATAGTTTTTCAGTCTCGGTTACACATTATGAATGAAAAAGTTTATTAAGAAATACAAATATTATCAATTCGTCATCAAGTGCGCCAAGATGGGAAACTCCATTATCAAGGGCGCCAAGACTGCAAACTCAAAAGCAGTTTTTCCACGGGAGAAGCTTTTCCTGTCTGTTTCAGAATGCAATATAAGTGTAGAAAATCTCTGAATTAATATTTTTTTTACCATTCGTGCTTTAAAAGAGGGTGAAAGTTTATTTCATAATCTGTGAAATTTCAAAATTTTTTATCCGATGTATTTTAGATGTCGAAATTTTAAAATCGTAATCGTCAAAGAGTGTAAAAGGTTTGATTATCTGGGCAGGCATCATGTTGGATAAGCAAATATATTTTCAAGCTCTGAGACTGCAGCAAAATATAGAGAAGATACCTTTGAGCCCTATGTTAGCCTTTCCAGAGGTGCAGGTGGCCAGCAATTAATTTTTATAGATGAAAACACTCGTCCACATAGGATTAATCCGGTTAATGACTTTCTGGAAAGTGAGGATTTTAACCGGATGGATTGGCCATCAAGATCTCCAGATCTAAACTTTTCAGAGCACATTTGGGATGTTCTTGCTAGGGTAATTGTAACTTATTTCCTTAAGTGACAAAAGCTTCCTGGATCGAAAACAGCAAGATTTCTCTGAAATTTTCAGATTCCTGGATCTGAAAGTGGAACTGCGTCATTTTCAGTCTGAAGTCAAAAGATGCATTCCTGTTAGATTGACCTTTAGACCTGCTATGATAAATGTATCAAGACTGTTGAATGGTAAAAAAAAAAAAAAAAAAAAAAAAAAAATTTGTATTATATCGACTTACATCCATACCATATTTCATTATCCATACCATATTCATTCTACCAAACAGCTCTGGAGATAATTGATTAAATGCGAAAATTCCCTTGATTTTGAAGCGTTCAATACAAAGTTCCAAATACTCTAATACTACAGCAAAATTTTCTCCTAATTTCTGTATTACGGAGAGGAATTTTTCTCAATACAGATCAATGAAAAAGTACCTAAGTCTTAAAAAGGAGTATCTTATATTTCAAAAACTTTAATGTATTGTCTACCAAAGAGCAAACGAAGTAACGAAACAAAGTTCTAGAATATGATCGACGATTTTAGTAACAGAAAAACAGGCTTTATAACACTTTAGAATGTTGAAACTGAAATTTTATTTCAAAAATAAAAAACACAGAGCTCTTATTCATTTTCCTAGGTATCGTTTTGGCATTTTATAGATTTAATTTTTTGAAGTGCAATAAGAAGGCCTGCATACGGATTGGCCCAGGCTTCAAAAACTTTAGCTATGCCATAAATATCTCTTATAGATACTTCTATAGATCTCTTATAGATACCTCTATAGATCTTATAGATATTTCTTCAATGTATCCAAAAACATTTGAACTCTATGTTAGATAATAAATAAAAGAAATCACAAAAAGAAGAAAATTCATAGTTTTTGTTAAAAGAAATCCAAAAAGATAATTCAAAATAACACGTGACGAAATTTGTACTGCTGTTTAGGAGTACTGAAAAAAAAAAGGAAGGTGTCCCAAAGAAAAATTCGGAGAGACAAAACATTTTGCGGAAGAATACTAAGTAAAGTAAATAAATAAGTAAACTGGAAATTTGAAAATTTCAGATGATAAAACCTTGGAGGGTTTGCCTTTCAAGTTTCGAACATAGTTAAAAATATTTTTAAAAAAATTAAAAATGTAAAAATTATAAAGTTTTAAGAATTGTAATATAACCATTGTGTGCTGATACCATTTTAACACCTAACACCATTGTAATTTAAACAATTACGATGAAGAATCTAGTTTAAGAATTAATACCCCAGGAATTCAAATTAGAGATATTAAGTCGTATATTTAAAGCAAACAGCTAAAAATAGAAATCACAGAAAATTTTTTTATAATATTCATTTCTGTCAAATATCATCGCCATATGCTGACTTACGCGCTAATTTTAAAAAAGAAAAGATTTAATTATTCAAGTTGTATCTGTGCATTTATTTGATCTGCTCGATCGCGCACGAGGCGTGCAACAAATGTTTCCCTCAAGCAGTAATATTTTTATGCTGCCAGCGCGTCAGATCTGCTTATTGTAAGCAATCAATGCCTTCGAAGAAATTTCTTTCGAGTTGTTTAGAAAATTCGACCATATTAGTAGCACACACACAAAAAAAAAAAAAAAAAAAAAAAAAGGGGGGTAAAAAAAAAAAAAAAAAAAAAAAAAAAAAAAAAAAAAAAAAAAAAAAAAAAAAAAAAAAAGGGGGGGGGGACTTCACTCAGTCTTTAAAACAAATTCATTACATTTGCCTTTAAAAAAAGTATGTGAAAATAAAAGAAACATATGCCAAGAAGGGTAACCTTCCTATATCTTTTCAAAGAAGATTGATCAAAAGTTCGTATTTAAGCTTAAATAGGAATGAACAGACAATAATCTTGTATGTTAAGTCTGATATATGATAGTACAATACTATACAAATGATGCCTAAACTAAAAATTTACTAAACGAGGCTCATTAAGAACATTTTTATTCTATTTGTATAAACGTTATTGTAAATGATTCAACTTCATTCCTGTAAATTCGCCCTAGAATCTAGTGTAGAAGTCTATTCTTAACGTAAACAGCTGTTCAGTAATCAATGTCGACGAAATTTAAGTGAAGCAATCAGTGGCTTCAACAGAGCCAACTAATGAGCAGACAATTCTCATTGTAGTTACCTAACGCGAATACTTCTGGAGGAATTTTTCAAGCATCAAAAGTTTCCCCTTAGTTTTCTGGCAAGCCCTATCTCTGACTTAGTAAAACAAACATGTTTATCTTTGGCTTGGTATCTTTCTGCCTCGTTCTTATTATAAACCTCAAAGCTAAAAACACTGTTTCGGCTTTTCAGTAATTTTTACTTCCTTGGACAAAGTAAAGGAAGTATTATAATCGAAAAAAATTTCGAGTGTCATATTTATGCAGAGTCCCCCAAGACGGTATTGTGGTTAGGGGAGCCGGCTGCGATACCAAAGGGCCCGGGCTCGAATCCTGGAGAAGGCATGGTTGTAACTGTTCGTCTCTTCACAGGAGGCAAAAGTGGCCCACCTATTTGGTGCAGGTGCCTCCATAAAAAAAGTGACCACCAATTGTGGCCTTAGTAGTGGCCAAGCCGAAGTCGGCTGAGGGCTCGCCAATTGGTTAAAAAAAAATTCAGCAGAAGTATCCATTTTTACTGTTTTTAAATCCATTTGAATGTCTTTTTTTACTGGACGTCTGTATGTAAGGATAGAATAGAAGAATCTTTTTTCCAGAACGTATTGTAAAATGGATTTCAAAAGGGATTTTTTATGAGGTTGTACGTACGTACGTATGTATCTCTCATAACTCAAAAACGATTAGTCGTATAACGTTGAAAGTTTGTATATAGGACTGCTGTAACATCTAGTTTTTTCGGGGGGAGGGAGGAAGCGTGAGAAATCAAGCAGTAAAACTACATTTGAAATAAATTTCAAATTTATGTTAAATTTTTTAAACATCTAACTTTGTAAATATATTTTTCCATTTCGTAGTCATGCAAGTTCAGCAGTTATTTTTCATTTTTAATTTGGGTTTCAAAAAAGACTTTTATCAGTTGGAACATCAACAAGCAGAATGAAAAATATTTTTAGCTAAGTCAATAAATTAGAAAACAGTAGACTCTTAGGCAACATTGACTGGCCATAAGGGCTTCAAGTTTTTAATTTGCCCTTGCAGTAGTTATCCTCATTGCTTCCTCTAATCCCTTCCCTCCTATTTCATTGGAGACTTCAGTAATAGGCACATTTTTACACATATATTCTAAAACATAAAAACTTTCTTATAAATCTGCAGTTTTTTTTAAATTGTCCATTTTTAGTTGTTCAAAATTTTCAGTTAAGAGAGTGCACGAAATATGCAAACGCATATGTTAATTCTAAATTTATCCAAAGGATGATGTTTGTAAAGTTACATTATACCTTACCTGTGATACCTTATTCTTCATCGAACATCAATTGCAGATTTAAATTCTAATTCTCTATCAGTTATCTTCATTACTACTTTTTGTTTCCTTGTACGAAGTAAAGTATTGCAATCGAGAAAAATTTCGTGTATCATATTTCAACAGAAATATCCATTTGTCCATTTTGACCGCTCTCGAATCCATTTGAAGGATGATTTTGCGTGACATCTGTACGTACGGACAGAATAAAACGCTCTTTTAAACTTTATTTAAAATGGATATGATAACTAAATGCACTAAAAGAAAAAAATAATATATCATATAATTTAATAGAAATAAAAATTAAATAAGTCTAATTTCAGAATTCATCTACAATTTTATACTGCAAATAATGAAGTATGGGAAGCCCGAATAATGAAATCTATTAATATAATTGCATTGTCAAATATATTATCTTTTTTAATGTCAAACGCAATTATCTTTTTTAATTAATCACGGTCGCCACACTCTTTAATTATTCGCGATAAAAAATCGTAGATGAAATGCGTAAGTAGAATTATTAAATCTATTATTTCCATTAAATTATATGATAAATTATTTTTGTCCTTTTAGTGATATAATTATTATATCGATTTGAAATAAAAGCTTATTGTATAAAACCCCTTTTTTTAATTGTATATTTTCAATATTATTCTCCTTCTTAAATAACATAATTTCACTGTATACGCCTAATAATAACCGTACGATAGTCCATAAAATCCCCCAATATTCTATCATTCTTCGTAATGAGCAAGAGAACATGTCTATAGCACCGGAACTCATATCTACGCAGTGGTAGGTGACGACAACTTTCGACTATCGGTTGACCCTCGAGATCTCCAAAACTGTCCTCCAGAGAGCAGCCTGAAAGAGAACAACCATCAAACTCTCGACATTGTAGCGGGGGTGGTAAAAAGAACAGGGGGTCTCACTGACTTCCTTTGCACCCCTCCCTTGGAATAGGCGTATAGTATAACCCTGAGGTTATTGTTAGTCCAAGGGGGGAAATTTGAAACCAACGCAGCTGGGGTGTCCCCCTCTGCAAGTGGTATAGGTTGTCTTCGGTCTCATCATCCCATCGTAGTGTGCTCTCTGTTCTGTTCAATGGTAAAAAAAAAGTACACCTCTTAACATGGTCTTCATCTTTGCTCTCTTTTGCGTATGTAAATAGAGTAAGAACGTCCACTTAGCTTTTTTATTATTATTATTATTATTTCTTTGCGCGTAACGGTGCAGTGGCGTTCTGAAATGTACAGAAGATCTTGTAAGAGAGCAGTAGCTGTGTTCTGTGTGAATGCTGCAGCAATTGCCATACTTAATTGGGCGGCACAGCTGAAGTACTTCTAATTTAGCTTTGCCAGTTTCAATTAAAGGATTCTTATAATTGCTAAGCAACATAGTTGAAATAAGCGGTAGTGAAAAGATTAAAAAAATAACTCTAAGGGTTATAAGATTTATTGTTCAAATTTATCAGCTATTTAGAATTTTAGCCTTTACTATAACTTCTCCATTCCGTTTCTTCACCAGAATATAAATTTAGTTTGGAAATATTTAAGCTGAGGTTTTTGGACCGTAAGACAAAGCGTCTCTCTGGCCCTCGTGGCCATGTAAGTTGTTCCTAGCAGCTCTGATACGACCGCAATTTTACGACTCTGCGCTATAATGGCGGACATTTGAGTTAAGCCTTTTCAAATCTTAGTTAGCGATATTTCGCTTTATGTCTTTTAGGAGTTTGGAACTAGCTTATGCTTCCAAAGCAATCCAAACTAAGGTCTTTGCTAGAAAGGGAAGCTGATATCGCTGAATATCGTCATTTACACGGCATTTCTTCGATTCTAAGCTGCCAAATTTTAAGGCGCATTTTTAATTTAAGTATTCTGAGTGGCTCGAATGAAAATCATTACTAGTCCAAAAGGGACGTTAGCCTCGAATGAGATATTAGTCTCAAAACGGCATTTCGCATCAAAGCACTTAAAGTGCACTGTATCACTTTTCAAATTATTGCCACCAAATATTATCCCCCTACATTATATTTAAAGGAATTAAATAATGAAGAATCTGCCTGAATGTATGTATGTTTCTTGTATTGTGGGAAAAAAAGTACCTAGAGCCATCAAATGTTCATTAACGTAGTCCTCCACACGAATATGGCCAGCTGGAAGCTCGAATTTTTAATTTCGAATTTGTTTTATTATCTATTTCATATATTGTAAAACTAACGAACTTTTGATGAAGAAACTCAACGATTTCAAAGCTAGCAATGGCAATAATATACGGAATAAACTATTTTTATCTCCAGAGCACGAGACTGTCTATCGAAAATTCTAAAGATATGTTGGCTTTAAATAATTTGTGATTTTGCTGTTGAATCTAATTTTATGTGGCGTAAGAGACAGAAACATGTTATTAAATAAATAAAGTTACCATGCGAAACGTTAATACTAATAGACAAAAAATGTTTGCAGAGTCATCATTTATATGATGGTCTAAAGAAAACTGCTCACTGATATTATGAACTGAGAAAAGACTGGAATAAAACAGTTAAATGTTTGCTAACACTTAACGTTGCATCGGGAATTTTAAACGTAAACTGCTATGTTGCTTTTAAAATTTTTGTAATTTTGCTGTTGACTTGTATATGGAGCTAAGTGCGAAGTAAATGAGCTTTATAATAAAGCTAAAAAGACAAAAAAAAAAAATGGGTTAGTAGGAGTGAGTGTAGGAGCAGTTTGGTAGATTGTGAGCTCAGCGAAAGCGTTAAAAAAACTTAACAGCTCTTTTGGGTAAGCTTTAAAATTTGAAACTTTTCAGGGCTTTTTTTTTTTCAAATTTTAAGTTGTTTAACATTGTCATTGTTTAACAGAAAAGTAAATTTGCAAATAAGAAATATAAATATTCAAATATTTTAAAAAGAAGTGTAAATAAATATAAAACGTAATGATATTGTTAAACAAGTAATTAATTTTAACAAGTTGTAAAATGATGTGGATGAACAAAACCTTTTTAATCCTTTCAAATGTATTTCATAGCATCTGTGTCATAGAATCTGTGTTTCATTAATATGCAAAAACTTTTCAAGTAATTATCAAGGAGCGCTATCTTTAAAATTCTGAGAAAATTAGTTTAACATAAATGAACACTATATTAAAAAAAATAATTGTTTTTAAGGTTTGCAATACCGCATTTTCTTTTTAATCCAAACAATTTATCGAACATTCTGAAGATTCTATAAATCAAAAGAAATGAACTCCAAAATCAAATTCTGCTCTAATATTCTTGAGAATTACTAATTGCTTTCAGATGCCTGTGCATTAGCTGCTCTATGAGGAATTTAAAATTACTAAAAAAATCAAAGATTCAATAAAATTTGTTTTTTAAAATCATGAGGCAAGAAAATAAGTAACCACATTCGCAAAACAAGACAATCATAGTCATACGCTAATAAAAATTAGTGACTTTGTAGGATTCTTCTCTGTGTCAGTTTTTCTTAAAGTCTTATGTCCTTCTTAGACTGAGAAGCAAATTATCGCTCCGTCTATGACAGTCTTAAGAAAGCTTTAAATATTTTTTTAATGAAATCTTAAACTTAGCAATTGCACAACTCAAGACTATCATACCAACGACCTAACTAAGCGTTGACTCAAGCGCGCGATGTAACTTCGGCTAGCAAAATGGCTATTGCTTTCTAACTGAGAGCTGGACGAGAGAAAAGTATAACTACGAGCGTCGCTGTCCATATTTTATCCTTAAAACTACCAAGAATTCCGCCTTAAATATATTTACTCATTTGCACCATGGCAAGAGCTTAGGAAAAGTAGAAGCGATAAGGTAGATCTAAATTATAAAAAATGAGTTAATTAACATAAACTCTATGCCACCGAAGATGAATATGTGGGATTCGTGATAGTTTAGTGGTCTCAGTGGCAAGATACATTTTAAGACAAGAAATATACGTGCAAGTATAATGAAACATTTCTATGCACTATCAAGCAACATATCTGCAGGTATGATAAAAAGAAAATGTTAATTGTCTGATATTTAGAAATACAAAAAGAAGGATTTTATGAATGCTAATAGCTGTAATTCAAATACTTTTGAAAGCATGTTTGACACTGAAATTTTATGAGTAATTGCATTCAAATTGATAAAATTTATTTATATATTCTTATGATAACGTAACAATAATCATTTATAGTTTAAGCGTATTGTATGCAATTAATGAAATGATATATTATTTATGGGTATGGAAGAAAAGATCAGTGCATGCAGATAATGGAATAATAAGCTCCATACTGTTTATGGAAGAATCTTTAAAACGGTTTCGAAATGAAATACCTTTACCTTTAGTTAGGATCCTAAAGCCTTTTGTTTGCTCCTATTAAAAATATTGCAGAATTACAAGAACTTCACAAAACAATGGCTCATGATATTCAGAGAGGTAATATTGGTTAAGAGAATTTTTTCTCTTTTAGCTAGGAAATACAGTTTATGCTTGATCTATTCCTGCATTTTTTGTTGTTGATGTTGTATGAATAAAACAGCGCTTTCTTTAATTTTCTGAGAGCAAATGTTTTGACTTGACAATGTTTTACATATAATTTCTTAGATGCACCTAGTTATTGCAAAAATATCAATACTGGACTGATACAGACCTTGATCCTTGATAATCGCCGAAGTTAAAAGGGCACGGGACTTAGCAAAATCATACGATTATGAGAATCACATTATCATCTATCACAGTACAATCGAGAGTTCAAAACTTACTCAGTTCCTTTAACACAGCAACTCAGAAGTACTGAAATGTACGCGAATAGTTTTAAAACAAAATTGGGTAAGGACAATGGGTTCTGTCACATCGAAGAAAGCATCAGTGTATATAGCTGAATTTGCAAACTCGGTCCCCATAATTAAGTTTTTCAAGCATAATTTACAGTCTGAGTGCTGCCGTCTTTTTTGTACAGCGAATACTCGCAGACCAGTGTCATTTGTATTAGCACACGTCTAGCCTGTCGACAGTCTTCCATCTATGCAGTTGTAATTCCTTAATACATGTATAAGACAAACGCTATGCCCCTACTATGCGGATTTATTCTATGCTAGGCTCTAGCCCATCCGGGCATACAGGTCAATCAGCAGGCAAACTTCCTTGCAAAAGAAGCTGCAAACAACATAGTTTGCTTTGAGCATACAAATCAGTTATCGATCTTAAAAGAATCACTTGATGCTGCTTCTTAAATGACAGTAATTTTCGTATAGTACGACCACAAGATAGACAAATGTAAGCATCTACAAATACCAAAGGCCAAAGCAGTGCTTTGGAGTAGCATCGTGTCACTCAATCCATTCATGTCAGAACATGGCTCGTTCTCTTGATACTTATACAGATTTGGAATTATGGACACAGATGCATGTCCCTGCAGCTAGGAAAGTAATGGGGACTGTTTCATCCTTGATGTTCCAATACTCAACATACAGCACCTGAGGAAATCAACTTTCGCTTCAACTTAAATAAATAAATAAAAAATAAAAAAAAAAAAATCATGTAATTCTTCAAAACTTTTTTTTAAATTTTTAAAAGATGGGCACTGGGAGCTTTGCATAAAGCCGTGTCCATGGTTTTACACCCTTTTAATCCGGTGTTTTACTAGACTCTGGAAAACGCGCTCATTTATTTTATTTCGCTGTAAAAATAGCAAAATCTCAAAGGAGTTGAACGATAATAAAGAACATAGCCAAAAATTAGGTAATCTATGATTATGATGTTTGAGGATTAAGAAATTACACTTTTTAAATGGCGTAAGCGTCAGCTTTGGCTCATAATTTTCTTTGATAGCGTAGTTCGAAAGTTTTAAAAACAATTTAGGTTTCAGCGAGTTTCAAAATTATATCATCTACATCTAGGAGATGGTAGTCAATGATCTGAGATCTGAGATTTTTTATTGTTAAAATTATGAGACGTATATACACATTACAAGAAACTGAACATATGCATATGAATAAAAGGTTTGAGAAATTAGGGAATAAAGCTGTTATTTTTACAACACAAAATTAGACTTAAGCAATGATTTAGGAAAAGTATATGAAAAAGGTCTCCTAGATAACTGAAAAATGAAAAAATGAAGAAATGTTCCATACATATTCTTTATTTTTCTTTCAAAGCATTTTGCCTATAGCCACGTGAGCATGCAATTTGCTAAGTAAGTCGATTTTCGCAAAATGAATATCAAGAGGCTATGAACTAGTAATTTCCAAAAGAATGATAAATTTAAGCTCATAAATTCGGTCACCCACGCAGATCGTTTCTAAAGATCTCGTAATAGGAACCCATTTATGACAAAACTGAATCAGATTTACTTTCTATTTGTTTTTCTGAGCATTTTGAGCATTTCAGAGCACGTAGTCTGTTAAATCTGTATATGGCGTTGGCCACTACTAAGGCCGGAAGCGGCTGTCGCTTTATTACGGATGCATCTAATAGGTGGATCACCGTTGCTCCTATGAAGGGACAGACAAATTATATCTATACCATCTCCGAGATTCGAACCTGGACTCTTCGGTACGCCAGTCAGAGTCACCAGCTAATTTCCTGGCTGGGCGGTTAAATAACTTGATTTCCATGAAATTGGCAGCAATAAGCTCTGAATTAGCAATTCTCCCAAAGAGTGACGAACTCAAGCTGTGAAAATCGGTTTTCAGAGCAGATAATTTCTAAAGATGTTGGAAAAGAGACAGTCGATGATGGAACTTTCTAAGAAAATTAAAGTTTGGTTTAAAATATTTACAAGATTATATTGGCAGTGAAACTATATACTTATATCGTAGTGTTGTTACTCAAGAAACGGATTTTCAAGACAAGGCTATAAGGTTAAGCCTAATTAATTTTAAAAAAATACCTGTTTAACTTTCCTGTTCTTATATGAATTTTCGCTTCGAACTTATTAAAAATATCACAAAAGTGTTATTAGAAGCTATGTCTTGTAACGTGTTATTAAAAGTTATGTTTTGTAGCACATCTAAAATATAATATAAATTAACCACTTATGGGGTCTCAGAAATTCGAATATTTAAAAACGTGCAGCAGAGAAGACAATTTTTACCGTCTCACTAACTGCTTCAACTACTGCGGTTTCCAGTCGCTAAGAAATAAAAGAAATTCAATAAAACAAAAATCGGCACATAGGTGGACGGATATGTCAGAGATAAGAAGCTTCATGGTGAGTTGCCACAGCTAGATATTTCTCCAAATCGAAGATTTACTTGTTATTTAAGCTCAACCTAATTTTCATTGTCGTGATGACCAACGGAAGAAACAGAAGAAGCAAGAAGGAATTAATGTAAAAATGATATATTTGCTAAAATAAACCTTACGAAGCGGCCTTACAGTTTCATTTATTTGAATGTCAGCACAATTACTTCTCAAAAACCTGGGTTAGATTATCTCAGTTTTAAACTGTTTTTATTATTATTATTATTACCATGTTTCAGTTGCGAAAGTGTTTTAGAGATTGACATATTTTGTTTATTGCTCTGTTT
>KK120064.1:87107-105026 GCA_000611955.2 Stegodyphus mimosarum | reverse complement strand
AGAAAAAGGCGTAATGTCCAAGAAGAAATCATGGAATGGTGACAAAGATTCTACGATGAACTGTCTAAAGTACGAGGCAATGATTTAACTCAATAATTTATTAATTACCAGTTGCATTAAGAACTACAATGGTTCCTGCCAATTAGGGGAAACTTTCATTTAATTGAGCTATAACGTCAGCTATATAAAAGCTTTAATTTAAGAGATTTTTCATTGATGTTTTCCAATGGAAAATAACCCCGTTAAACAACTTCAGATACCACATGCATTAAGAAGATGACAAAATATTATCGTGTATTAAATGAATGCACTAAGCCTCTGGAAACAAGATTTCTAGAAGCAAGAAATTGCGTATTATTGTATCACTTGATTAATTTAAGTAAATTTAACAATCTGCATAAAGATATTTATCAAAGGCTCTTATATTTATTATTCTGATTTTTTCGGTTCCGGAAACGCCATCATTGGCAAATTGCTAAACTAGTAAAGTAAACATCATTGGCGAATCGTTAAACTCTAAGGCTCTAATATGTATTGCTGTATTAATTGTTCTAATTAATTGCTTCATTGTTCTTGTCTCTTAGCTTCAGAATGACGTACACAGACTTACAGTAATTACATATTTGCTTTTAAAAGTTAGTGTTTTACATTCAAGTTAATATTGCGTATCCAAATTACTGATGGTAATTTGTTTTGTAAATCAGTCAAAAAGTCCACATTTTGCAGCTGAACATTTATTGAAAATTTAAAAAATGACAAAAACTATTTCTTTCATTGCACTTTTCAGCGCAATGTACTTTATTTAAATTTAAAAAAATGCAGTAAATTAATAAGAAATTCTTATTGTGATGTATGCATATTTTTTTCATCAAATATAAAGAGTGCTGTCAACAATACTATTTCCATAGAAGTGGGCTACTATTTTAAGAAATATCTTTTGAGAAATCAAAGGTATAGAACACAAAATCTTGTATTTAAAATGAGCTGTTCAAAATAGATCAGTTATTCAAAGTCGGATCATTTAAAAAGATACAGTACGATTTTATGATTAATTAACGGCACTCGCTGATTTGTTCAGTCTTGAAAAGACTTCGCTTGACGTCTTGAAAGACGTAACTGTGCATTTATTTCATCAGACTACCTGAGTACAAGGCATTTTTACTTCCTTGTGCGAAGTAAAGGAAATTAGTGAAAATTTACAATCACGAAATATTTCGGCTATTATATTTCAATCGAATTAGCCATTCTGACCGTTCCCGAATCTATTTGGACTTTTTTTTTCTTTTCTTTTTTTTTTTTTTCATGACGTCTTTAAGTAAGGACAGACTAAAGGACTGTTTTTTTCTAAAACGGGTTGTAAAATGGATTTAAAGTCGATTCAAAAGGAATTTTCTTTGTGACGTCTGTACGTACACACATAGGTATGTATATATGTATGTGTGCATCTCGCATAACTCAAAAACGAAGAAGCCGTAGAACGTTGAAATTTTGTATATAGGACTGCTATAACATCTTGATGTGCATCTCTTTTTTTTATTGCAATATACTCATTAAAAAAAGCAAAATTAGAAGAAGTTCGACGAAAATTGACAGAGATATAATTTAAAAAGTTTGCGATTTTCAATGCCATTTTTAATTTGTTTAGAGGGATCGGGAACTACGTTCTAATAATTCGAGGAAAATGTTTAAATGGAGTTGAAGAAAAAATGTGCATTTTTTACTAGGCCGTGTAAAGAAGTCATATAGTGTCCACAACATAATTAATTTTTTGGGGGGGGGACAGGATAATAAATTTGATTGATGAAAATAATAAATACTGAAGTACGTCTTAGAGATCTTTATTCGATTAATGTGTTTGCTATTTCAGATGTGCTAAAAAACAATAAACACTTCTTCCATGATTATTCCTTTCCATAAAGAAAGAATGACATTGAGGTAAGTTAAAAAATCCAAAAGACAAATGCAGCATAATAAATACTTGATTATAATAAATTTTCGGAAAGAATCACCATATTTTCGTAAGAAAATACTCATATATAAAATTTTATCTTTCCACTTGAGAAAAAATAAGTTTAAAAATAACAATAATTATTGCACGTATTTTCATCTCTTGCCGCACATTACAGTTATTAATTCCTCACACTATAAACTGCAATGTAGTACAACAAAGTGAAGCATACGGGAAATAGAATGAAAGAAGAAACTGTATTAATTTGGGCTTGCATTTCCGAAGAGTTGCTTGCTACTATATGTGATGCTCCACCGACGGCCAAGCGGTAAAGTCGTTGAACAGTGGTAGTTCAGTCCGAGCTTCGAATCCCGCGAATGAACTGGCTCGTTTCAGTGGCTTTCCCCATGTGTAACATGTGTACGAGTCAGTTTCCTTCGAAAGTCCTCCACGAAGGCACCCCTTCCCTTAGTCAGATAGCTCTCGAGGCTTTGCCGTAATCACGCAAAACAAACCAACTATATGTGAGAAAAAATAGATAGTTTACATATCAGTTTTAGGAAACAAATTATTTTTCTTTGAGAAAATACAAAATTGTACATTTAACAGAAACAATTTTAAAAGGCTCCTCGTAAATTCAAAACATAGTTTTATGAATATTTTTTTATCTTTTTTTATAATTAATGTATTTTTTTACTAATTAATCAATAAATTAATTAGCTATTATTCCCCCCCCCTTCTTAAGGCAAGCGACGATTTTATGTAATTTTAAAAGATATCCGGATTGATAAGAGGAACTACTTTGCTTACAAATGATCCGGGCAGAAGCTTTCAGATTTGTCTGTCTCTTAGCTTATCCATTTTCAAAATAAGGGTATTTACAATTAGGGTAATGATGGGGCTGCCATTCCAACCAATATTTACCCGGCCAAACTTCCCTCCCTAAAGTTCTCAACGGGTCACTAAGCGCTGACGAGCGTACGGGATCGCACCACGTGATAAGGGGTCCTTTCTTGACAGCTCCCAGATTGCCCGCTGTTTTTTCAGGTGCTAATCCCAGCCCCCTACTTCTCTTTCTTCTTGTGGCATGTCTAGAATTTCCGGCTAAGAAGCACTATCTCTTTTCGCACGTAATCATTACACAGATTGGGAACATCTTCCGCCGGCCCACATTGTCGGAAGATATCCGATAGGCCACCGAGGGGTGGAGGGTTGAGGTAAACCCCTCGATTTTGATTTCGTATTTAAGTCCTCTGACTTTTCATTGTGCTCTCGTAGTTGGTGCGTTATTGTAAGGAGAAGGATCTTGTTTCCAGCAATGAAATAGGAAACGGCAGATCGCTTTTGCAACACCTCGTGCAAGTGAGTTAGCTATAATAACATCGAGGCGTTCATAATGCCGCATAACGGCAGACTCTATTGTAATTGGAGATGCAAGTTTTTCGGATTCAGTCGACCTTCTCATATTCTCATCTACAAACCATTTTTTTTTCGCTTTTTAAATAGATTTTTAAATAACAGTATGACACAGATTTGCATTTGATTTGTATGTAAGGTCCTTTTTTATGGCAAATTGGCGAAATATATTTAGAAATATATTTATTCATATAGCACTCTATGTGTGGTAAGTATTATTGTATGATAAAATAATAAATATTTTTGATAAATGGGCTACAAGAATTTAAAAATAAAACACAATATTTTATTTACTTTCTTTTTGATAATAAATATGTATCCTCAAGAAACACTTTTTTTTATGACATTTACTTTTGTAAACTTTATAGGAATGAATCATGTGTTTTCTGTATCTATCTATCTATACCTATATCTATATCTATCTATCTATCTATCTAATTAGTCCATTCTTTTCTCTTGATTATAAATGTTTTATTTCTGAATTACATGTAAGTTTCACCTTGTATAATTTGTTTCTATTTCTGTTCGGACAACAAAAACGGGTAGGGAAAAGAGACCAATTCAATGACAGCCTCAAATTGGTATAGATTTTTTCGATTTTGCGTCGGAAGCATTAAATGTCGATTCAATTTTCAAAGTGTTGCCACCAAATATTGCAGCCGTGTATTATATTTAAAGAAATTAAATAATGAAGAATATGCATAAATGTATGCATGTTTTTCGCACTGTGATAAAATGACGGTACCTAGAGCCATCGAATTTTGAATGACGTAATCCTACTGCGAATATGGGCATCTGGAAGCCCAAATTTTAAATTTGGAATTTGTTTTGTTATCGATTTCATATTTTGTATAACTTTAACGAATTTTTGGTTAACAAACTCAAGAATTTCAAAGCGAGCAATGGCAACTTTGTGCAGAAAAAATATGTTTATCTCCAGCGCGCGATATTGTGTATCGGAAATTTTAAAGATATGCTCAATTTAAAATTATTTTGCGATATTATTATATTGATATATCTTGAACTGAATTTTATGGTTTAGGGGCGAAGAACATGTTATTTAATAAATAAAGGTAACGCACAAAAATCTAAAAAAACTTCCCTTTGGGCGTAATGTAAAATCTGAATTCTTTCAGATTTTTCTTTTTTATTTTTATGTTAGTTTTTTAATTACATCAATCGCAGTAGCAGAGCCTATCATTGTGAATAATTGAATTAAAATTTGAAAACTTCTTAAAACAACTTTTGCAATAAAAGTTTTCGCTTTGCGATATTGTACATTCAAATTTCTTTTTAGGAACATCCAAATCTTTTAGTAATATGTTAGGATTAACTTAAATATTCTGCTTTAATCATTCACTATTAATTATCATTACACCTATAAAGCGTAAAAAAGCTTGTACTTATGAACACATTAATGTACAAATATTTTCCGCGTTAATGTTATAATGTATGTATTACTTTAAAAACAAATTGATAAAAAAAATTGTGAAGGGAAAAACAGATTGATATATTCATTACATTCTCTAAAAATCAAGCAGTTTTAACCAATCAATAAAAAATGAAATTACTAAACATTTTGTCAAATTTAATAACTGTTACCTTATATTTAATTCACAAACCTTTTGTTATATTCGATTAATTCCTTATTCTAATAAAACATTTCATATTTTTACTTCCTTGTGCGAAGTAAAAAAGGAATTATTGTAATCGCCAAAAAATTTCCGGTATCATACTTCAACGAAAATTTACATTTAACCGCTAATGAATTTTTTTGACCGCTAATGAATGAAATTTAACAATGTTTTTGTGTGACATCTGTACGTCAGGACAAAATAAAGCACCCTTTTTCCTCAAGCGAATTATAAAACTGATTTAAAATGGATTCAGAAGATATTTTTTTCTGACGTCTGTACGTACGTATGTACGTGTGTATGTACCTCGCATAACTCTAAAAACGAGTAGCCTCAGAACGTTTAAATTTCGTATATAGGACTGCTATAACATGTAGATGTATACCTCCTATTTTGGTTGCAATCGGCCTCACCAAAAATATATAAATAATATATCCACTCTGTTACTCGGCTCAGTGAGTTCAGTTTCTTTATTCGTATATGTTTGTAAATTGTGAATTTTTTTGCTTTAAAAATGACTGAATTATATTGTTCTTATCTTCCGGTTAAGGTTTTTATGTCTTTAGTTAACTTGCATGTTATAGTTGTAGAATTATCAACAATTTATTTAAGTGCGGCTACGGCTTATTTTTTTTTTTTTTTTGGCCGTAACAGGTATATTTTTTTACATTTGAAACTTAGCAAAGTAGTGGATTTGTTGCCAATCTAGACAAACTAAGCTTCGCAACAACAAAGTAACGTCTTCTTTTATTATTGCGAATTAAATTTTGCTTAATCTATTTCGGAATTATCATTTAAGTTATGAAATTATCCCATATGTTAACTCAGCATAGCGTCCACACCAAATTAAGTCAGTTTTTATGCCTTCAGGGTATTTTTGCCAAGTGAGACCAAAAGTAAACTTTCAGTTTTGTGCACTGAAAAATCTGCCTTCTTGTCCGCTGGACGAATTAATTGTTTTTGCGTAGAAACAGCAATTTTAATTGCAAATTTTTTTAAAATTATATCTAACTGTATTTAGTGTTATATGTTTTTCTATATCTTTCAATTTTTAATATAGATATTTTGAATTTTATGTATTTTTGCCTTGTCGCGAAGTGAGAGAACTGAATTGATTGAATGAGAAATACTGAATCGTCTGTGAAAAACTGTTCCTTTTTACCTTGCTTGTTTGTTTGTTTCTTTCTTGTTTGTTCAACGTTTTTCTTTAATTTTTCTTATGTATCGTTTTAGATTTATTACAGTATTTGAATAGAACATTTGGCAATGATTATATAATTCTTCAGATGAGATGCATAATTTTTGTGCATTCTGAATTATAAAATGAATGAGATGTAGCGCTGTTAAGTGAACCTAGCGCCAGTGTCGCTATAGTAAACAAATATAGTGAATTTTAAATGGGTGCATTTATTCTATTGTGGTTTGTGCGTTATCGATGAAGTATATTTAATTCAGTCCAATCAGTTTAAATGAAATGCAAGAAAAAATGCGTATAATTTAACATTCTGTACAAGAAAGTCATGTGGTGTATACACCAGATTTTTTTTTTTTCAAGTTTCCAGAATTTAATGGATAATTACAGTGCACGAAAATTTAAAAAGCTGAAACCTGCGTTTTAGATAAAAGCCATCCGAATCTGTTTTTTATTACATGGGTTTTATAAAAATTAGAAAAAGCAGAAATAAATTGAATTTCACAGCCTTCTTTGAAATCATAAAAGACCTATTCTCTTTTGTTTAAACAATATTTTATTTCATTATTTTGTCAATATCTATTTGTGAACACGTAGAGTTCAGCTGGACCTAGAAGCTTATGTTAATGTCCTTCATACCCTATTAGACTGGAAGCCACTTAATGCTTAGTCTTAAACAAATCATAAAAATAACTTCTTTACTTAAGGTCATAAATGAACGGTAGGGCAAAGCTTATATGATAGACGAACCTTCGCGACTCGCTGGTATTTAGAGTAACATAACAGAAGGTTAAATTTTCAAATGTAGGAAAAGTAGTCTGAGACTACTTATGAAATAGACTACTCAACCTGACTTAGGAATTATTACTCAAGTGGCTTAGGTAGTTAACAGTGCATATTTTAAAACTGGGATAACAAGATGCAATATTCAAGCTGTTTATGAAAAAAATATTATTTTTTCTTTCTTTTTCGATGTATTAAAATTGTTTAAGTTCATGTATTCGCGAATAGTTGCCAGTTCAATGTTTTTGAATAAGTTAGCAACAACGTATGAAAGCCGACACTCTCTAGAATACATAGCATTTTACAGAAGGCTTAAAACTGGCCAGTAATGTATGAAAAGATTAACCTTTCGTACATTTCTTAGCCATTCCATAGAATGCCAAATGACGAATGATAATAGAAGTATGAATTACAGCTCCGATTAACTTCGAATATACGGACATTTAATACACTCACACATAATCCATGTATTTAATACATTCATCTCATAATGTCATACATTTCATATATTGTTTTCTTTAATAAAAAGACGCAAATTTTGTTTTGTATAACTTTAATTTTTTTTTACATAATTTAAATAAAAGTTTTTAATGGCATTCTTTCATTATTTTTGAAAATAACAGTTGTACTCTTGAGGAATGCACATCTTTTAAATACAGCCTTATCATGACCTTATTTCATACTTTGTCTAAGTAACATTTGTCATCCTACAGAATGCCTAGGTATTATAAACAGCGGCTAAGGAAAGTATGTAATAATTCTCATATTTCATACCTTACATAAAAACGAAAAAATGCTGGTACATTGCCGGTGACAAATATCTGAACTATCATTATTACATTACAATTAAAAGTAAAGATAGTATTTTCAACGTTATTTCCCAATCTTATTTAAAACAGTGTTTACTATACTAACAACAAAATTTCAATATTATATTCACTATTACTGAGTAATAATTGAAAACAGTTGTAGATATCTATACATATAAAGAAGAACGTCTGTTTGGTTGTCCTCTAATAACTCAGTCACTACTATAGCTATCGTCACCAAACTGTCTACATTTCTTTTCTGGGTCCTGCAAAAGGTCAACGTCCACTTAAAAAAAAAAAAAAAAAAACAGTGATATTAATTAAAACGCTAATTTTTGCCCTCATTTTTCCGAGTGGCAACAGTCTCGCACGCCGAAAATAAAAATCTGCTTTATTTCAAGAATTATTGCGACTGCTGACTTTCAGATCATAGAGTTTCTTAATAAAAAACTTCGAAATTTTACAATGAAGTAAAAATAGCATTGCCAAACATTAAATACATTATGTCCGATTCCAAAAATTCGTGGGAAGCCATTTCGACTATTCTTATCTTCGTACGACTTTAATCAGCCGAGATATTAATTAAAAACTCTAAAAACAGTAATTTTCGCACTCATTTTTCCGAGTGGTAATAGTCTCGCGCGTTGGAGATAAAAATGCTTTACTTCGAAAAGTGTTGCTACTGCTCGCTTTCAAATCGCAGAGTTTGTTATTAAAAAATTTGTAGGTTTTACAAAATCTCTGTAATACAAAAGAAGAATGCCTGTTTGTGTGTTTGTTTGTTTATTCGCGTTATTGATTTCTGATCAGTTATGATTTTTTTTTGCCACATTCAATCGACTAAAATTGAATATAGGTGAAATATTGTATGGAACTTGAGCTTTTACCTCCAATTTATTAGAAAGGCGAAAATCATTAAAAACTGCGGGCCATTGTTGCTGATATAATGAGAGAAAATTAGTTTATCGAAATTTCTTTATCGAAATTTTTTTATGTGGGTTCAGTATCGCATCAGCCTGAAAAATGAATGACTATGAATTGTATTTTCTTGCATCTTTATTAGAGAAGGATTAAAGCGGTATGGGTTCTCTCTGTTGTTAGATACATTACTCTCAGTCCAACTTAACTGGCATAAGGTACTTCCCTTGTTTACTATAATTTTTACCTAGTCGCATATACACAAAGCGGGAAAAAAGGGGGGTCCACTTCATTTCCTTTTTCAATATCTACAATCCAAATCCTTTTTATTTTGAGCTTTGCTGTTTAGGAAACTCGATATACTGTCTTAAATTGTCATCGCCGTGTTCTGTATCCTTTCCGAAAAAGCCTCTTTAGCTGTCTTCTTGTCATGAGTTGACAACCAATGAGCTTTTTCGTCTCCGTATTTTTCGAATCCCCAAAATCAACGTCAACCATCGTCGCAGAATCGTACCAGACGTTCTTATCAAAGTACCCCATCGAAAGTTCGCATCGGATGGGGGCCTGCGAGGTGGAAAGGGGCTTTCACGGTGCGCTGGGCAGGGACATAATCAAAAAGCAGACGGGGGGAGATCGACAACCACAATGGTTTCTCATCCTATGCTACTTCAGGTCCAACAAAAGGCGCACGCCCTTGTGTATGTACTCTACCCATTACAGTCCACTGGACCGGTGATGCCCGATTTGTAAAAAGGGACTCGTGAACACGCCATGAAATAAGGCATAACGCGAGCTAGTTATGAAAGCAGGAATTGCTGAATGCTAGTGTGGGGAAAGGCTATTTCTCTTATTTCGGAAAGGAAATTTATGCTGTAAATGATACTCAAGATATTTTAATTTTGCAGGATGGTTCAGAGGTTTTCGAACCATTAACTTAAACTATATTGATGATAGTTCGCTAATTCGCAAGCTTAAGAAATCAATCACTTGAGCAATCCAGACCAAATTATTGGCTTAGTGCCGTCCGAGCCTGTTCCCAAAAGAGCGTTGACACTCTTGTTCTCATTTTAACCCTAGAGAGGAGGATTCCGTAATTTTATTCCCAACTGATGAGGTATTTCCTGTTGGGAAAGAGCCCGTCATTATATTTGTAACACAGCCTGTATTTCTGCCTCTTCAATAAATAAGCGAACGTCAACAGCATATTTTTTTTTTAAATTTTATATTATATATTATTTTAATGGGACTCATTTACCTTGTTTTATACGTTTCCGAGATATGCTACAAGGCAGTTTATTATCGTATGTAAAAAATCTCAACCATTAATAATATTTTAACCCAGTTTTGAAGCAAGAATATAACTTTTGTTAATTTCAACTTTTTCAAAATTAAAATTTGGAGTTTTGAGCGCATATCTATAATACTCCTCCGCATCCGTGTTTGGTACACCAGGGTACCTGAGCGACAAGGCTTTACCTCTGGGGAACAGTTTAAGAACTGCGAATAGTATGATGAAATAACCTAAAAGATATTTAAGGTATCTTTTTTAATAATAAAATTTTTAAAGTGAATAATTAATAATTTAGAATTCATATTTAAGCCGGAAGTTAGGGAATGCTAATTAATATTATGCGATGTCAAATGAATGCAGGCCCGAAGTCGTCGAGCTGGTGAGCTTGTGGACAAAGGCAAGATTAGGCGAACACTGGTAATTTGAATCCGATAAGTAAGATATAAATACTATGAATGTAAGAATAAAAAGAATGCATAGCATATACAATAAGAGAAGGTTAACATAAACCATAAAGGCATTATAATAAATATTACATAATATATAAATTCAGTTGGGCCATGGGCCTGTCCATATTTGCTAGGTCATTGTAGTCATAAATGAAAATCTTAATGGCCGGGGTGTTAGTTGTTTTTTGTGTTTAATGAAAGCTTTTAGCAAAGTTATAATAAGAGCGTAGTTACTCCATACCCAGTTCCTCATGAATTCTATTGTTGCGGATATACCACTCCGCTTTAACCATTGCCTAAGAACAGAATTTTGGCAAGTTTGTAATTTTTTTCTATTATATTTTTTGGTATAGGCCGAAACTGGACTAGCGTAACATAGTAATGGACGGAGATAATATAATGCGTAACTTGTTGCAAATTCATAAAACACTATTTTCGAGTCTATCCTTAGTATCTATAACAGAAGTTGGCAAATAAGTTCCCTATAAAAGACCACTGTGAAAAAATTTCAAATAGATATACTTGGCAATGTTCACAATATATATATATATGTATAAATCTGAAAGGTTTTTAAATTACGCCCAAAGGGAAGTTTTCTTAGAGTTTTGTGTGTTACTTTTATTTATTAAATATCATGTTCTTCGCACTTAAACCGTAAAATTCAGTTCAACAGCAATATCACAAAAGAATTTTAAAATCAGTATATCTTTAGAACTTCAGATACACAGTTCCGCGCGCTTTAGATAAAAAGTTTTTTTTTTCTTTTTCCCCGTCATAGATTTAAGCAAATTCTTCATTATTTAATTTCTTTAAATATAATACAGGGCTAATTTTGTGGCAACAGTTTGAAAAGGGATTCAGACTTTTATTGTTTCCAACGCAAAATCGCAAAACGAAAACTATAGTCCTTCATCGACAAAGCCCCTTTGGACTAAAAATTTAGTCTTAAGATATACTAATAAATTAAAACTTTAATTATTTTCTCTTCCTCTCGAGAAATTACAGGGGTTTATGTTTATGAATCTGATAAATCAATCATGTAAAATGACGTGAATGTCCACAGAATTGCTGCTTTCAATCCTCCGTCTTGTCCTGATCTTTTACTAGTTTTATCGCTGCTCATTTTTTCTCAAGGTTGCTACAATTGGTCAATGCATTTATGTACTTCGCATAAATGGCTACGGAAGTTTTACCCTTTTTTCTCTCAGCAGCAACACTCTCACGACTCATTCTTCAACTCCATTCACAATTTGCGGCTCGTTGAACGATGATCAGGTATTCACTACAACCTCCAAGACGTGTAAAAGTCCAGATTAACCACACTGACTCTTCAACTCCCAGCCTCTTTCATGCACACCGATATTCATATGCAGGGATCTCCTATTCAGGGCTGTTTTCTGCATATTATTCGTGTCGACAATGTTTACAGTGTCCCTCCAATAAAAGGTCATACATGGAACTGCCGTTGCTATAGCTCGCGCCCCATTGCAATGAGAGGCTAGAGCAACAATAGACTACTGATGAAGCTGTTTGTGGTGCAACTATGGCTCTTTCAGGTTGGGAGAATTACCCATATCCCCAACCCTCCGCGTCCGTTCCATTCAATCGCTCATTCAATCATTTCATGTTCATGCATTCATTGATTTTTGAATGCTCGGAACATGGAGTATTTGTTTGTCCAATCGCTTGAAAGGGAAATGTAGTGGTTTCGATTCTTCATGTGGAAAGATTGAAGGAAAGAAACAAGAATATCCTTCGACTTGAAAACTTCAGCAATAATAGTTTCTAATAAATTTTACTATCTAAAAAAATAGAAGAGGGAAAAAATAAGCAGAATACTTGAGAACTTTGTCGAATGAACTCTTTACTTAAATTCTGGTTCTCTTAAAATAAAATCGAAAGTCATTCATCTGCTTGCTTAATTTTTTCAGTTTATTTTAGAATAAATAAAAAACTGAATGTAAAAAATAATAACTACCATATTAATTGGCGTATTTTCCTCATTTTTTAATTAATTTTATCTTTTGAGAATCGAGTAAGAAAAGTAATGCTAGTAATTTAATATCAGGAAAATCTGGTTCAGGGCCGATCCTAGAGGGACCAAGATGGTGCACAGCACAGGGCCGACCAAATTTAAGGGCGGCGAACTGATTATCAAGCATGTTATATTTCTATAAATAAGGCGACCAGTTTTAATTTGCATGTGATTGGCTGACGGACTAAGATCGGTGCTGATCTAGTTGTAATAAGAACGTAACAAATGAAGTAATCATGGATAAACTACTGACATTATAGCAGTAGTGACATTATAGCAGTTATGACATTATAACAGTTACATTATTCTTTCTTTAAAAGAAACTCTCATTTCAATAGGAATACTTAGTAATATTAGCATGTAAAATATCTGACGGCTATTGAGTCGATATCTGGCGATAACTGATCCAAAGCTCGCATGTCCTACTTGGTTACCTTGTGAAACCCAAGAGAAAACTTCACTTGAATGAGTTTTGACAGCAGTTGCCAGGGTACGTCGGAGGAACGAAGGAGGAGGCGAACAAAAGACCTGGATTTTAAAAGAACACATCAGCAGTACACTGAGGTGGAAAATAAATAATATAAGTAAGGTGAAATCACATTTTGGAAAGCTTCTTAAATCTGAGAACATCTACCAAGTTCGAATAGTTTAAACAATCTGCACAAAATGCGTTTCAAATAATAAATGTAAGAGAGGTGAAAGGCTAAAACAAAAACGCAAATAAATTTGAATACACTAAAAAATAAAAGTAGTCAAGTGAATAAATACACTTTACCAACAAACTATCCCTCAGAGGAAAAACTGTATTCGGTAGAGAAAGGGGAAAATTACGCCAATAGTTTTTTATTGGCTTGGGAGCTTGGGGAGGGTGAAATACGCGAAGAAAAAAAAATGTTGTAGTATTAATTAACATACTATTTTAAACATTTTCAAAGGTTTAGAATACTAAATTTCAATTCAAATACAAGTGCTTTTCTGTAACACTATTTAACGTAATCATTTGAAATATTAAAAAAATGTATTACATTAGTTTACGATTACATCTAAAGTCTTCTTATAATCTCTCAAATTTTTTATATCATCGCTTTTCGTAAATGATGGTTAAAAAAGCACTTGAGCATTATGCAGATTTATTTTTTAATTCATCACGGTTTTTGATCCATTATCCGTTAAGTTCTTATTTTTTCTTTTAAACCCTTTCCTTGTTTGTTCAAAGTGAGATTTTTTTCACGGGGAAAAAAAGGTGTTTCACGAAATAAAATAAAGCATCAAATGGCTGTGCTCCAAATAAATCAAAAAAATAAAATTTAAACTCAGATAAACATTTAAAATTGGAAACGAATGTCAAGAAAATTTTAAACGTGATTGAAATATAAAAAGACATTTCAGTGACAATTCGATTAAGCCATCTTCAAACCCATTGAAGTAAAACAAAATTTCAGCCTTCTATGCCATACTTGTCGCAAGAAAAATTATGATTTCGCTTTTATTTTCTAGCCCAATAAGGAAGCTTTTGGTGATCCATCATGATTATTTCTTCTCGGGTAGACACAGATCATATCTTAATCCTGCTATGTCTTCTCTAAGTCTGTCCATGAGCACCAATTGCAAATCTCCGTCCAGCTTATTCACAGAGGACAGTTGAACAACTCTTTTCTGCCTCCCGCTGGGAAACCTTTTATACATCCAGAAACCTTATCATTCAGTTATCTCCTTTTTAGCAAGGCATTTTAAAATAGTCATTGTGTAATTTTTAGCCGGTATTCAAAGTAATTCGAAGAGAAGATTAAAAAAAAAAAAAGTTAAAGTAAATTGCAGTAAACGAATGCATAATTCCCTTTACTGTCATACACTAAAAGCGAGTCATAAAATACAATGCACGCGCGCAGAAGTTAAAATTTTTTGCATTTTTCTTGAAATCGCTTGGACAGCTGTCATTTCAACACCTATGAATGACATGAAGCGTTTTTAAATAAACAAATAAAAATGGATTCGCGATTTTTAAGAATAATGTAAACATGCTATTGCAATAAAATACGCAAATTTAAAAATTATAGTAACTTATTAGTAGGAATTTTTAATCCTATATTTCCGAAAACGGAAAAAAACTCAACATGAAATACAATCTCTAAATTAGAAGGAAAAATGTAATTTAATTAGAAATAGTAGTATTTCATCAAAAAGCTCAAAATTAAAACAATGCTTGACTTTGTAGAGGTCGCTTTAAGTTTCTAACAGTTATTCTAAGTTGAAACATACTTTACTGTCTAATCTCGTTTCCCATCTACTATTCACTACCAGTTCTTAGTATTGCTTTGTACGCAAATGAGTTAGAAGAAGAATTTAAGAAAGGTTCACCTTACTTCAAGAAGAGAGAGCTTAGGAGTCCTTAGCGGCGCGTGTTTATCGTCAGACTACTTCGTTATTAAATCTACTACGCTCGGCCATATTGTACGTTTCTGTTGATAATCGCCGGCTAGGTTATATGTTAAGGTCCAACTACGTTAGGTATTTGTGCCTAGCTTCAGCTAAGTCAGGTTAGTTTAATAGTAGATTAGTTTTTTATTTTCCTTATCTTGATTTGAAGCCCGAGTGGAGGCTTCCTTGTACGCCCGAGAAGGGGCCGTCGGTGAATAATTCTTGAAGTGAATAAAAGGGTATTTTAGCCCTTCTCTAGACTTTGTTGATATACACGTGAAGTCAGCGATATGTCGCTCCGCAGTTCATCAGGTTCCTCTACATTCAACAAAAACCAAGAAGTGAGGACCATTATAATTTCAAAGGTAGTTATTTTAATGGCAATGAAGAAACTCAGAAAACCACGCTAGAAACATGCTCTATTCTCATTCTCTATTCTCTCTATAATAATAGTATTCTAGAAATGGGTCTTATGAAGGAATCAAGCAATTTCTAGTATCAACGTGCCAAGAGCTGCATATGTATGTAACTGCATATGTACGCACCTCTATATATGACAGCTGTACATAAATGAGCAGCATATTTGTGAATACATGAAAATGCCAGGAACTGCATGTATGTACACCTTCATACACTGCTGGCAGCCAAAACTGCAACAGCAAGAAAGACAAGAGATATCACAACAAAATTTATTTAGTAGATAACATGTTGACCAAGTATCAAATGATTAAATTTATAGACTTCTGTGAAGCGTGGTTCCTTCCAGAATCAGTAGCCAGAGTACCCGCCATTGTTGGAGATCACCTCTGCCACACGCCTCGGCACTGACTCAAAGAGACTTTGGATGTGTTCTTAAGATACAGCAGACTAAGCAGCTTCCACACGTTGCCAAAGTTAATCTGGTGTGGCAGCTTGGGATGTAATCTGGGTTAATCGTTCAGCAACCATGGACCGCATGTTTTCTATCGGTGAAAGATCCGGACAGCGAGTCGGCGAGGGAGGCAATTCAATCTGGCGATTGACGAAGAACCCTTGGACAATGCGTGCCACGTGTGGTCGCGCATTATCCTGTTGAAATACGGCTGTGAGCAAGCCCTGAAGGTAAGGAAGAACAACTGGCTCCAACCCCTGGGAGATGTAGCACTGGCTGTTTAAAGTACCGGCAATGCGTATTAGAGGAGTGCGTGAGTGATATCCAATACCGCCCCATACCATGATACCCGGTGCAGGACCAGTGTGGCGGTGCATAACGCAGCTCTTCAGCATCCTCTCTCCACGGTGTCTCCAGACTCGAATCCGACCATCGTGGTGTTGCAGACAGAAGCGTGACTCGTCAGTAAAGACAATTTCATTCCATTCTGCCGTCCACATCTTTCTTTCATCACACCACTGGCGGCGGAGACGTCTGTGGTTCTGCGTCAAGGGTAGACGAGGCAATGGACGTCTTGCGGACAGACCACTCTGCTGTAAACGGCGTCGAATGATACGCGCACTGGATGACACTGGATGATGCGCTACAGACTGAATGTGCTGTGCTATGGTTCGTGATGTGACTGAGCGATCCGTCACTGCCATGCGAACAATGTTCCTGTCATCACGTGAAGTGGTGCACTGAAGTGGATGCGATCGAGAACGTCGGTCCGTCGTACCCTCCTGCATCCAACGGTCACATATCCGCATTACAGTTGTTTGGCTTCGTCCAACACGATTACCGATTTCCCTGAAAAATTATCCACACTCTCGGTAGGCCACTATCCTTCCTCTGTCGAACTCGGATACTTGATCAAACGATGATCGATGTTTACTACGAGGCATAATTGATCGTTTTTTTGAAAAAAATCACAAGAAAAACACAATTGCCGAACTTGAAATCGTCGAAAACTGCAAACCTTAAATAACGCTTTGAAGTGGCGTCACAGGCGCGCGTGATGTGCGTCTGCGCTGAAATTCTAATCATTTGCATATCTCACCTCTGCTAATGCATGTTGTGAATTTCATGTTGTTTGCATGCTTCCTTCAGGGTGTTGTATTTACGGCGGCCAGCAGTGTATATATGTGAGCCGCACATGTATATTAGCTGAGAAAGTTGACAAATTTTCTATTTGTTCAGTAAATTGACTTTGTTTAAAGCTTCAGAACACTTTTCCCTTTCTCCAAACAAGTTCTGTTTGGAGCTTTAAATAAAAAAAGATTTTCACTGCTTTTGTATTTTTTAACTTGTTTTACTTTTTCTGTTCCAAATGTATATTATAAAATTTGCAGATTCATAAAAATGGAAATAGGTAGGGGTTCATGGTTCTTACAATTATGAAGAAATTCCCTCATATATTTCATTTTCCATATTATATATTAGCTGTATATATGTGCAGCTGCTTACACATGACTATATGAACGTGCCAAGAATTGCATATATATGCAGCTACATGCATATGAACTGCATATACGTGTATGTATGAACGTGCCAAGAGCGGCATAAACTTTCAAGCATTGTATACAGAAGACCAAGAAGTAAAAATGTTACATTTTATTTTTCTGATTTTGTAAGACCTTAGTTACTCGAAAATTTTTATAGATATACTGTGTATAACTTATTCCCATACATGTGTGAACTTAAAATATATAAGTTCTTTTTCTGTAAATTTCAGTTCCTCAAAATAATTGCCAGATTATTAATTAATTAGCGGAAATCATGAACTCTGTTAATTTCCATTAAAATTGTTGTTATTGCACTACCCGCCGCTTATTAAAATCACTTTTGTTCCAAACGTATTTAAGTTTCTTAAGAGGCTGAGTTTAGAAGACGGTAATTTATGTATAGCAATTATTCCTAAAATAACAATTAAAAAAGTTTAAAAAAAATCTGAAAGCTTTTTAACTTTACATCACATCCAAAGGGGCCTTTTTTTTATTTACTTTGTAAATAAAAAAAAAAAAAGTCCCTTTGGATGCGAAAATTATTTAAACAACAGCTTCTTTTTAGAACTTCCTATAGACAGTATCGCGCGCTGGAGATAAAGTTTTATTCC
>KK120064.1:60630-87086 GCA_000611955.2 Stegodyphus mimosarum | reverse complement strand
TGAGTTGGTTTTTCAAAAATTTGTTAGAAGTTTTACAAAGCATGAAATTAATAATAAAACAAATTATGAATTCGGGCCTTCAGGTTCGAATTCAGAATATGAGAAATATTAGGGGGGAGGACTATATTATTCAAAATTTAATAGCTCTAGGTATCGTGGTTTTTTTCACAATACGAGAAACATATATACGTTTATGCAAATTCTTCATTATTTAATTTCTTTAAATATAATGCAGGGCAATGATACATGGTGACAACAATTTGAAAAGTGAAACGGACGTTTATAGTGACTAATAATCTTTCTGTGCTAATGATCCTTTGGGCTAACTATTTATTTAATCAAACTATTTATTTAATTTTGAAATTCAGTTTTTAATTTTTTATAAAAATACTTTTATAATCATGTTCTTGATAAAATTTTACCTCTTACAAACAACTACCTCATCTCTGCTTGTTTTTTCAAATTTTCAATTGTATTCTTAGCTTTTTTTTTTTTTTTTTTTGTTTTTTTTATGAGCATCTTTTAGTTCAAGATTTTTATATGAAATTGCAGCGCTTTTTTAGATTCGATTGATGATGGCATGTCATGACTTTTTTATGTATCACTTTCGCTATGAGTTTCTTCAGTTCTTTTACTACTTTCACAGCCAGATTTTACACACGTTTTCTCAATATTGTGAATTGACACATACTCTAAAAATCAATACTTATAACTTCCTTCCGTGATGTCGAAAACTTTAGCTATGAATTTCAGTTCCTCTTAAGTTTTTTCTTACATAAAAACCACATTTTCGAAAAGAGTTTTTAAATAATTTTAATTAATATATGGCCTCTATCAGAGATATCGACTAACTTATCTTGCTTCGAATTTGCATTTTCACAAAATTCAGTTTCGGTCGCCATTTTTTTAACATTCTTTTCTGTAAGGATATTTGAAATCTTTTACGTTATTCTGGTTGTTGAATGGTAGAAGTTGCGTTTATAGGAAGAGACACTAATGTTTTTCATAAAGAGATCAAAGGTGAACGTGTTGTACAGCTAATTAGTGAAGCTACTTTTTCATTTTCTATTTTGCTGTCTCATTTCAAAAGAAAACCGGTAAAAACACTACTTGTCATCTATGAATTCTTATGGAAGGTTGGAGGTAAATTCTTGATACCTTTCAAACAAATAGTGTCCCGAACTAATGCTGTCTTCTTAATTGTTGGGTTCATAGTGTGCGTTAACAACACAATAACTCATTTCTTGAGTTTGACCCACTAGCAGCCAAGCGATAAAATAGCTGAGGACTGGAAGTTCCCACCTGGGTTGGAATCCAGGGGAATGGGGTGACTGCATGGGCGCTTTCCTTTCTTCCCTCATTTGTAACGTGTTTACAAGTCAGTTTCCCTTAAATGTCGTCCACGAAGGCATCCCTTCCCTTAGGCAGACAGTTCTAGTATGCATTGCCGTAACAAACTAAATCAAACCATTTAGTCAGTTTCTTAATCCAACTGCTGCTTCACTTAATGTATATTCTACGAGCGTCATTAGATTTTTACTTCGGGACAAGAGACGTGAAAAATGTGCAGTGCCGTCGGCGGGATTTGAAAAGCAGACACCTGGATTGCTAGCTTCAATTACACAGCGAAGGCATGTGGTAGGGAGGAAGATAATACTTTACATACTCCCCTCTTAAAGGGTGACTGGGGAGGAAGAGACCCAGTCGCCAAATCCTGTTGCTGACGAATTGTGCAATTATCGTCCAGCACCTTTTTATTCGAGCTTCACTCGATGAGTCATTTGGAAAAGGAAACAGGAAAAATATGTCAGGCTCTCCCTGGGATCCGAATGCCGAACCTTCTGATTGCCAGTCAGACGTACTTCCAATGACACCACGAAGACACCTGGTAAGGAGGGAGGAAGTCCATATGCTGTAACGCAATCCAGTTTTGTCTGCATTATAAATTTCGTGTGGCCTATATTCATTTAGCAGTCTAGTAAAACGTGTTTTGTCCAGTTATCATCTGCATGATAATCTGCTTCTTTTTTCTCACCATGCAGTTCAGTGTAACAATATTCTGAACAGTTTTGGGTTTTTGCTTTCTCTCAACTGTGAGCCATCTGTCAGTTAATAAAAAAATCTCTTTTAGCATTTAGCGAATGAGTGGAAAACGCTCTAGAAATAGAAACACTTTTTAGTTTTTATAGTTTGAAACCTATTCTAGAAAAGCAGTTTCATCATGTTGCGATTTTCAGTCTTTTTGCTGCTTAGGAAATTTCCAGTTTAAATGCACTTTTCCTCAGTCTGCACTTAATAGGAACATCTAATTTTTTTAATTAGTTAGCCTTTTCTTTCATTTTCTACATGTTACAAGTTAAGCATACTACACATTTAAAAATATTCCTTTCAGTGATTTATTTCAATTTCAAAATTTACGTCTCAGCAGAAAGATTGCCCTTTGTCTGTTTAGTTGATTTGACACTTCATTATTAAAAGCATGCCCAATGCATTCTTTGTTTTTTCTTCCGCTTTCAGTTGCCACTTTCTTTCCATTCAAAGACTGTTTATGTATGGTAACGTTAAGAAGGCTATCATGAGCTTTTTTTCTCTCCATAAACATAATATGTCTATCTCAAAGGGAAGATTTTGAAAGTGGAAACCTTAAAGGATGGGATACAGAAATTGCATTACCACCTCCTCCCAGCTGGTATTCGAGAAGGATAACTTGTTCATTTACAGTGTCTCTATAGGATTGTTTTTGGGTGACATTAAGACATAGAAATTTTTAAAAAACTCTTAAAAAATGTCTTGCGGGTAGATGGATCAGGGAATAGGAAAATTTCTTTTAAACTCCATTTTATTGAAGCACTGCCTACCCGAATGATAAAGCCATTGTTTATACATTAAATGGATGAACAACGAAAAGCTTTGATAGGCACAAGCAGGATATTATGGTATAGCTAGTTTTGACCAATCTGGGTTAAATAAGTTATGGAGATGAGTTTAATAGACGATATTTTCTGTTGATTAGAACGTATTCGTTTTGGTTTCTGGAAATTTGACTTAAAATTCAAGGCGAGCTGAAATTCCTCTCGAAAGGTAAGTGGTAGAGAGGGAGACCCTCGGAAAAGTTCCCTGGGTGTTCTTCTTAAAAACTGGGCTGAACTTTTTTAATGACTCCCTGTGAACATAATATTTTTGAAAAGAAAATTTTGAATGTAGAATCTTAAAAGATGGCAACCTTCAGTTTTACTGTGTCTCTAGAATATTGTTCTTGTTAACTTTAGATAAGAAAATTCTACTCCTCTGAAGCCCAGTGAAAACAACGACCTCTAAAATCAGTGTCTCACGGGTACAGGGAGAGGGGGAAAGGAAAATTTTGGTCAAAATAATTTTATTGAAGTACTACACACATGAAATATAAAACAATACGTTAAGTGAATGAACTGCGAAAAGATTTGGCAGACACATATAAGATATTCTGGCACTGAAAGTCGGTCTTTTGGCAATCTGAGTTTTTAAAGCGACGGAGATGAGTTTAGTACACGGAAGTTTTATGTTGCTTAGTGTATATTTGTTTCGGTTCCCAGAAATTTGAACGTAATAAGTGGCTGAGATTATTAATTAGTGAGTTTAATAAGCGATAGTTATTGTATACAACTTAAATGTCTTATAGGTCACAACTGCGCAACAATTATACGGCGGTAATTCACGTTACATCTCACTCTCACGAATATAGCTTATTCGGTTGTTATTTTAAGCTCTTCAAAATAATTTCTAAGCTACAATTTTGTGAAATGATTGTATTACAGATACTGCATTAAATACATAGTGAATATTTTGTTGAATTTAAAGTGATACGAATGACTTGATTTTGTAGCAAAGCAAACCGTACTCGTTCATGTCAAAGTTCCTTAAAGATTACCTTCCAACACTCCAAAATATTAACTGGCGGTGTTAAAACAACCAAAATCAACATATTATTCTTAAATTTACAGGGCTACTTTCAAGGGTTTAAATACAGAATATTTTTCTTCAGCTGCGGAAGAGCAAATTACAAAAGAGAGCAGTAGCTATTGACAGAGACATTTTACCCAACATTATTGACCAGGTTAGGTAAAAAATGTTCATCTCAGAACTTCAAAAATCACTCTCTCGTTGTAGGAGATTATAACAATCCCATTGCCATTTCTTTGCTTATATCGATTAGCTATAAAATTGCACGTATTTTACAGAGTTTTTTTCCTCTTCTATCTATAAAATTCGCAGCTCCATACTTAAGACCTCATCTCGGATATGAACTCCTAGGGTATATACAGGATTCTTTGCCAAAGTAGTTTAATTTACATTGATCAGACTAAGAGAGCCTTAAAATTTCGACCTCTTTAAGGCATTTATCATTCCTTATAAGCTAACATATTGTTGCGTGCTACGGTTTGCAATAGATTGAATGCACAGATCCGATAATAGGTTAATAAAATTTATTTTATAAAAAAATATTTCAGAACTCTGGAATTTTCCTCAGAAATATTCGTATAAGAGTTCACACGGTACAATCAGTGGTTACACTTCAATTTACTAAGAACATTAAACACAACTCAATGCAAGCGCATCTAAAGAGAAAGCTAATCCGATCTCACGCTGAACTAAAAATTCGTAACAATAACAATAACAATTAACTGACTGAGAGCAGATGCTCTATCCGGCCTTATATAGTTTTCAACCGGCTGCCGAAATATTTCTAGTACTTTCTGCTTCTCGAAATAACCGGAAAGAAATATGAGGATCGAATTACGGTTGCAGCTAATACAGTGATCAATTACATTTATTCAGTTACAATATTTATTACGGTGATACAGAGACCGGACCAAAATGTCGCCAAATGGCCGATAATTTAGGCTTCTTTTGTCGATTTCTCGCAAACTTGGCTGCAAAATAACCCGCCAAAACTGTTGTCAGCTTGGCGATCTCTCGCCAAATTACCGATATACCCATTTACTCAATGTTAAATGAACTTGCTCCTGTATTCTTAATTTTTCAGCATAGCTTTCTCTTAAATTTTTTTTGCGTTACATTATACAGAAAAATGCAAGAATTTCATTCACATATAACTGCACTGAAATGCTATATCTATGTGCAAAATTGGCAACAATATGTGTGGTGTAAACATTTGATTAAAATCGGCATTTGTGCAATCTAGTAACTTAAAATTTTATAAAGCAAATTAATAACCCACATTTCTGTTCTGTGTTATCGAAAAATAAGCAAGAAGATGTGGTTTTGTGCGAAATTGCCACTAAATTATACAAACTGCTATTACCCATTCAGCAATAAAGGTTTTTTGTGCGTAAGTGTCCCGCTTTTTGATTTCTGTGCAAGTGCAACTAAACCGTTTCGAAATCATACACTGGAACGTTTAAGAAAGGATTGTATTCTTTTGCAATTCATTTCGATGGAAGGTGGAATGAAAGAAAATGGAAAACAAATTTCAAGAATCACGAGTCAAGAATGAAATATCTAAACAGAATCATCAAATCTATCAAAGACGGAAAATATCAGATTTTTAACGTCTCCTAAACAGAACATTTTGAAAGAAAAAGAGTAGAGAAAGCAAAACGTTGTTTGCTGACAAGCTTCCCAATGATTTGCTCGCTCGTAGACAATCCTCGGCGGTTGCGAATGGCGTGATTTCATCATTCCCAACATACATCTCAATACCATTAAAACGTAATTTGTCTCCACAGAAAATTCATCCTTCTATTTGAAAACGTAACCTCGGCTCGCTCGTTCATCCTTGCTGATTGCTTTCTCTAGCGTTGGGATAGCAGCAGCTGAACATTTCAATTCTCCGCTCAAAATTATTACCCTTGTATTATTCGCTGATGAATACGGAATGAGTTGTTGAAACAATTTCGGTTGCATGGACGATTGCTTTGCACGCGCGTCTGTTATCATAACGGGATTTCTATTCTGTTTATTCTGTGGTCTTCTCCAGAAATGCATAGGATGTTCTGGTCCCGGCACGCTACAATATAGGATGGACTCTGAAATTTAGGCAAAGCAATTCTCATTTCGCTTTTCCCTCAATTATTACTCAACTTCCAACCACATTCAGCAAATCGGATCTGTACTTTGTTTCAAAAGGACTGGATTATCTAAAGGAACGATTTTTTCCCTTCGCGGGCTGCGCAAAAAAGAAAGGTTTTTTTTAGCGCAAAAGGGCTTTTAGTCTCGAAACACGATTTTGGATTATATCACTTTTCTTTCGACTATGCTACCATTCAGAAAAACACAAATATTAATCTTCCATATTTAATTTGTCTGTTATTAATTAATGAACTAAACCATTTAAAAGAAAGAGATACAGTTCTTATTATTATTATTAGCCGACAGGGGCAATTTTAACAGAAGTGCTATTAATTTGTTTTTGGCATTTTGCATCGTCCACTATAAAACTGCGTTTCACTTTTCAGTTCTTGCCACCAAATATTATCGCCCTGAACTATATTTAAAGAAATTAAATAATAAAGAATCTGCATAAACGTATGCATATTTCTAGCATTGGGGAAAAACAACGGTACCTAGAGATATCATATTTTGAATAGCGTAGTCCAATGAGCAGTGGCAAAATTGTAGGGAATAAAACATTTCTATCTCTAGCGCTTGAAACTGTCTATCCGAAACACTAAATATATGCTGCTTTGTACGTTTTTAGCCCAAATGCTCTCGAAACGTGTATGAGTCTGTAAATGAAAAACACGCCCGTTGAAGCTTGATATAAAATCTGAAATCTTTCAAATTTAATTTTTTTTCTGTCTTTTCTCAGTTCATCATATCAATGTTTAGTTTCTTATTAAGATAGCAAAACTTTTTTTTATTATTAACTCTTTGTGTGTTTACTTTATTCATTAAATATCACGTTCTTATAGCTTATGCCATATAAAATTCGATTCAACAACAAAATCACAAAATATTTAAAAACAACATATCTTTAGAATTTCCGATAGACAGTCTCCTGTTGAAGATAAAAATATTCTATTCATTGCAGAGTTGCCACTGTAGGTTTAAAATTGTTGAGTTTGTCAATAAAATTCTTTAAAGTCTTACAAAATAGGAAATGATAAAACAAATTCGAAACTCAAAATTAAGGCTTCTATGGCCCATGTTCTGGTCGAGGACTACGTTATTCTAAATTTGGTGGTCCTAGGTAGTTTTGTTTCATAGTGCAAGAAATATACATACATTCATGAAGATTCTTCATTATTTAATTTTTTTAAATATAATACTGGGCGATAAAATTTGGTGGCAACCATTTGAAAAGTTATACAGAGCATTTAATTATTTCGATGCAAAGTGCCGTTTCGAGACTAATATCCCATTCATGACTAACTTCCCTTTTGGGCTAATACACAAGTGTTTAGGGCATCAAGGAAAGGGGTCACCACAAAAAGTATTTGGGAACTGAAGAAAAGTGGTACCACAAAAATTCCTCATTTGCGGTTTTTATCATGGCGCAGCTAAATGAGACCAAGAGTGAAAAAATAGGAAAAAAAAAAAAAAAACTTATGTAAATTTATATGTGAGCACTGAAATATTTAAGTGTTTTAGAGCCTCTAAAAGTCTTAATCCGACCCTACCACTAAGCTTTCTTTAATTTAAATCCGTGCAATTTTTTAATACTCTGTTTGATACAAGCAGTGTCTTTGTTTCTCATTGCAAAAGAACGTTTGTCAATCAACTGAATCCTTTTATACACAGAGAAAAATTCAAGCCAATCACTTTTTGTTTTACTACCGTTAAAGGTTGCTTTTAAATAACCATCGATTAATTATGCGGCTTTCTTTCGACCCCATCTGACCTCTTTCTTCCCTTCTTTTCGGCACTCAGCTTGCTTCTGCGCATATTTTCTCAATCCCACTGAAGACCCTATCTTTCACTTTATTGCACATAATCGGTCTCTATCACGTGTTCAGACTTCATCTTATTCTCAGCGGGAGATGGTAAGCCTGTTTGAGTGTCGCTCATTCATTAAAGCAAAGGGAAGGGAGAGAGAGAAGGAGTGAAAAAAATCATGGAATCACAGACTGAGAACACATAATTGAAGGAACAGTAGTCGGATCTAAAATTAAACAGCTGACGTATGATAGCCATCAGCAATGGTGTGAGAGAGTAAGAGAGAGCAAGAGAGAGGGAGAGAGTGGAAGATTGGAAAAGGGTTTCATAATATAAAAATCACCGTTGTTGAAAGAAGTCTCAGCGAAGCACCCGGGAGGAACAGGACACAAGGCACTCTTTGTGATAGAAGTCGAAAGGAGACTTATGTGCGTCGTTTGAGGTTTGTACCATGTTGGATACGTATAAAGAAGATTGTAAGAGACGGCTTAAGTTTCAACAGAGTGTTGAAAACGAATGTGGCCATTCATTGAAAGCTGAATGTGATGATTTTCACCATGCCAACGGTGCGAATTTGCGAAGCGGAAACTCCTAAACTTGAGTTTTGTTTGTATGTTTTAATATTATGAAAGAAAATACTCGCTTCTCAGTTGAATATATCTTTGTCTGAAAAACTAACCCGTTATCACTTGTGTAATTTATTGGTAAGAGTAATTCTAGCTACATTTCCAGCTGGAAAAACGAAGTATGCTTTCTCTCTGGGTAACAGATAAAATGCTGTTGCAACAGTAATAGATAAAATGCTGAAAGAAAGTACAAGCTTTTACAATACGTTTTCTTTCCTCGAATTCCTTTAACACCTTAATATAGATAACGTCACCTTTAATTAAATAAGCCGAAGTCATGTTGCTGATAAATGCAGTGGCATGGCTAGAAGAGGAGGGAGAGCGGGCCCCGGGCGGCATATTTTTGAAGGCGGCATATTTTTGAAGGCGGCAATTTTCGTGTAATTTTTGGGGGGGGGATAGGTTTAGTCACGTGGATCGTCGAAACAGAGGAAGAATAATAAAATTTTGAATTGCCGTAAGGATTTAAATTGAGAAAAAAAGTAGTTTTTGCTCCTAACATATTCAAAGAAATCACCACGAAATTTTAACAGCTAATTCTTATTATTCTGCTTTTATGCTTTCAAAAACTTTGAATTAAATATCAATTAGTAAATCGAAAAAGTAACGAATATCAATTAAATTATGTTCACGATGACATTAATTAGAATTCCCTTTTAAGAAAGATGTATTTCAGAGTATTATTTCCGTTATTTTAAGAGAAAAAACCAAACAAGAACGTAGAAGGGCGGTCCTTTTGAATTTTTGCAGTTTGTTCTAAAATACAAGAAAAAGTTCCGAATGTTGTAACAGTAGTGTGAGACATCCTCAAAAATGCAGTAAGTGCTGCTAGCTGTGGAAAGAATTTTCTAAATACAAATAATGTGAGAATTTAACTTTTTAAAACTATAAATGGCTATTTTGCATTTAAGACGTCTTTCTATACTGTCTGCATAGCAGCAATTGGAGAAATCAAGTACGTAACTCTACAATATCAACGATGGTGTTGCGGACAAAAAACAAACCAAATAATAATAATAATAATAATAATATAATTATAAACTGCCGGAATTAAAGTTTTTTTTTCCATAATAAACGTAACAGTTTTAATTTATTTCCATAAATACCATTTTGATATTTTCTTTAGCTATTTAGGCGCAAGAAATTCAGGGACAGCCCAGGAGGCAAACATTTCAAAGTGGATATAATAAAATGCGTGTACGTAGGTTATCGAAAAAAAGATTTAAAAGCCCTTTTTTTTTATGATTAGGCAAAAAAAAACCTTTCCTGTCCACAGAATTTCTGAAAATAGAGATATAATCATAACTACTATTCATATTATGTTATTAAAAGTTAAATCAAGCAACCAAGGCAAGCAACTTAAGGACTCTCTACCTCCTATGGATAGGGATGCCTTCTGGAAGGCCTTTTTAAGGGAAGCTGGCTGATACCTACATTACGCACGAATATCAGTCAATTTCATTCATGAGACTGAGGGTTATTTGAGTATTAATTAAAGAAAATTTCCATAATTGCTTGAAATTACGCAAATTACGTTTAAAAGAGATCTATGTAAACTTTGCTGTTTAAAATTTCATTACGCTTGGCTAACATATTAAAATTCTTTAGCAAACCAAATTTAATGAAAGAATTTAACATACTGAATTTCGTCATTCACTGATGATGAAAAATGATCCAACTTCTGACGTAGAGGATCTTGGGATTTAAAGAATTGCAGTTCATAATTTATGCAGTTTAAAATTAATTATATTATAAGGTATTTTTCCTCGTGCCTTCGTGGTGTAACGGTAGCACACTCGCCGCGTATTCGAAAGGTCCAGGTTCGAGTGCCGGAGAGGGCATTGCACACTTTTCATGTCTCCTGCTTCAAAAACACCTAATAACTATACAATATATATATATATATAAAGAATACAATTTAATTTTTTTTCTCTATAATGAAACCTAGGAAAATGTTTCTCAGATATCATCAGATCTATTAATAGAAACTCTATCAGTCTCGAGAGAGAACAGTTACATGTCCCTCTCTGTCAGAAGCAAAAACGTCCGCTTGTCGATTTCGATGGCGTAAAGGTACAGGCCACTTTTTGTCAGGAGCAAAAAAATTCTGCAAAGAAGAGAGGAGTCAGGAACGTATTTATACCAAAATATGGTTGTGACTCTATAGTAAAAGTGAGGGTTTTTTTTTTTTTTTTGTATAAATACTATCGTGGCTAAGCTAAAATTTAACTCTATGCTTGTAAGATCTGCCTCTGATACTACACATAAACTAATCTAGATCCTACAATCAACCTTTCGAATTCTCGCACAGGCGTAAATGAAATAACAGCACAGAAGAAGGATGAAAAATAACCTTTTGTTAATTGAAAGTTTAACAGAAAGGCACGATCTTCGTGCGTTACAAAAACACCATTAACTTGTGGTGAAAACTTAAATGTAGAATATATTTTAAGTCGAATCTAAAATAAAATAGTGCTGGATTAGCACGTTAAATCACACCTAGCAGGTCGACTCACAAAAACCTAACAGGTGTGACGATAATCCGAAATGGCCAAAAGCTTACTACCGTAACAGCGAGATGGCAATGAAACGTGCGCTGGCTAGCGAAAACACGCTCTGAATAACCTCAGACATTCACCCGTTTAAATAGTCACTTCACTTAACTTTAAATTTAAAGTTTCCTGGAGAGAAAATACTAGGAGAAGTTGAGAGGCTCGGAAAAGGTATCAAACTTAAAATAAATTTGTTATGCAAAATAAGGGAAACCTTACATGTTGAGCAAGTTATCATAAATCTAACAGAAATGAACAGCATTACTCTTAAGAATGTTTCGTTAATATTTCCTCCCTGTTTTTATTTATTTATTGTTAATGAGGAAATTAAATGTAGGATAAAAGGCTTTATACGTCACTAATTTAAAGACAGCAATTCAACTGCTTTTGGTAGATAATTATGTTAGAGTAATTTAATTATTCATCATTAGATCTCCTTTTAAGAATGAGAAACTTTACAGACTGCTTATATTCGAAAAAGGTTTGCTAAAACTCATCCTTTCAAAGTTGAAAAATTACCATTCAGAATTAATTCACTGCGAAATTGCGCGTAAAATATAAGCTACAGAGCTTTCCTAAAGGCACTAAGGATTGGCTGCTTAATAGGTCTTTTAGATTAGGCACTAAGGATTGGCTGCTTAATAGGTCTTAGGTGGTCTTTAAAGATTACGTACGTATGTATGTATCGAATTGCTTGTTTTGCTCGAATTGCTTGTTTTGCTCGAATTGCTTGTTTTGCGCAGGTATTCTAATATGAATTATAAAAATGAATTTTTTAGCTGTTTTTTATTGTAACTTGGCTTTTTATATTTTTCTGTGTTTTACAATTTTGAATGAAGATGTTTTGAGTTCTCATGTATTTTTCCCTTGCCGAGAAATGAGAACTGAATTGACTGAATGAGAAATATATCTCTACATATAATAAAACAAAGAGTCTGTGTGTGTATGTGTGTGTGTGTGTGTGTGTGTGTCTTTCGTTCGTGTTGCGAGTAAGCTAATAGACCCAGGGCCACGAAATTTGGTACATAGGTGTATCTACACAAGAGCCAGTGCACCTCGAAGCGATTTTTTCGAAATTCGAATTAGAATTTTTTTTATTTTATGTTTTGTGACCAAATCGCGTCATTTTGAGACATAATGGGCTACAGGAAAGCGAGATTTCACTCTATACATTTCATTTTTACATCGTCGTGAAGCGTAGACACTTAGCTATTTTACGAACTTAAAATAAATTTCGTATTTCAATAAATCGATTAAATACGAATTTATTTAGGAAGGTGAGCTTAACACCTTTTCAGCGGAATTTTTTTAAAAAAAACTTATTTTAAAAAATGTGCTGTTTATTTTCCTTTGATTTTTGGACACGTTGAACTTTAATCCTTTCGACTCCTTTTAAAAAAAGAATTTTGGAAAAATAATAATATTTTGTATTTTTTTAAAATTTTTTAAATGAAGCTTCCGAATACACTTCTCACATCTGAGATATTTTAAAATGTAGTTTTGGCAACAATTTTCCTTTCTTATTGTTGTTGATAGATTTTTGATAAAATTGCATCATTTTGAATAGTTTCAATCTTTTAAAAATTTCGTTTTGGCAACAATTTTTCATCGTATTTCTTATGTTACTGTTTTTAAGAGACTGAAAAGTTTAAGAAATTAAAAAGTTGTTTCTTTTTGCAACTGTAAATTGTTTAATTACTTTATTAGGATAATTAACATTTGTATCAAGGGTTATTGCTTATTTCATTGTAATATTTTATACAAGTTAAATGGCTGCGATGTGACTGCTGACACATTTCCTCAGAAGATTACCTAAAGTATCATAACATTTCAAAATTTCAGAAAAAAGATCATTCAAACTATCGAGTAAGAAAATGTTTAAAAAATTTTAATTTTATTGTAGGGTGGTGCTTAAGAACGGGGATATAAATTATGCTTTAACAAATCTTTAATGCACATCTCATGCAATTAATTTGCTAAAAATTCAAGATGTATATGTTTTTCTGGAGATACATCAGGGCCGTATACAAAGGAGGGTTGGAATCTTAACAAAGAGAAAAAAGTTGGAAGAACTAAAGCGGCCATAGATCCCAGGTGTGTCTTTTAGGCATTTTTCCGGTACGTTTAAAAAACCAGACGAAGGCTGGCCGCATAGCGGCTAGTCTCAAATAAAATTCGAGGAAATAGACTTAAATAAAATGCAACAAAATTGTATATAATTTAAGTAGGCCGTACAAGGAAGTCTCGTAGTGTCCGCATCAGACCTCTTATAAATATTTCAGCGATCATAAAGTAGGGGTTTGGGATCCTTCTGAGTTTCAATGTATTCCATCTTTCTAACACTTTGATAAAAAAAACTGTTAGCATAACCACAACAGTATAGTGCAGCGGTTCTCAACCCTTTGACGAACGTGTACCATCTAAACAAAAATTAAAAAACTTGAGGACCACCAATTTTTACAATGATTATTTTTCATTTTCTCAATATAAATATTAAAGATAATATATTTTGCCACTTGCACAACCTATTGGCTAATTTTATTAAATATGTACACGTAAAAAATATTAGATTAAAATTTGGTTCCCATTTTAATTATCAAAATTTAAGTTATAATACGTTAATTCTAAAATTTAGAGTGAAATTTGGGCCTGTTTAAGAGAGGTCCATTTCTTTATGTCTGGTCTTATTGTCATAGATTAACCTTAAATTAGGATCCATTTTTAATTTTGTTCCGTATTTATTTTTGAAATATGGCATGGAAGAAAACCCTTGTTCATACAAATAGGTTGCGCAAAAAGGCAATAAAAATTTGATAGCTTTACTTGAAATGCCTTTAATTCTTTTCTTCGGTTGAGCCCAAAGTTAACAAGTGTGCTATTTTTGAAATCTTTAGTTACAGTTCAATCACAGGAAATTTCTTTCAGCAAAATGGATTTCTAATCTAATTTTTTTTTCATAATCCTCGGGAAAATGCACGTTGTACCAAAGAAAAACAATAACTTTTAATGTCGGATGCTAATTCTTCTTTTATTTTCAAATTATTTTCGGTTAGAAAACTTTCTAAAAGAGGTAAAAAGCTGAAAATATTATTATTTTCCAATTCTTTGATTATTAGTTCGATTTTTTTATCGTTACATTTGTTTATCTCTGATGGTAAATAAATTAACAATTTGTCCTTGTAACCCTAAATGTAATTCATTTAACTTTCCAAAAATATCATCTAAATATGCTAAACGCATCAACCATAATACACTAAATAAAACAATTTTGCAATTCAAATTTTGAATCACAGGAAAAAATTTGAATTTATGGTCGGAGTTAAAAAAAGACGATTTAAAACTTTGCCCCTAGATAATCACCTTACTTCGGAATGTAACAAAACCGTTTCGTCTTCACTGCCTGTCTCTTGGCATAAAATCGTAAATATTCTTGAACTTTCAGCTTTTAATAAATTAACAATTTTCACGGCTTGATTCGAAACGATGTTCATGTTTTGGGGGACTGTCTTGGCTACTAAATCTTCACAATGAATGGCAATGATGGAATTTAGTTTCAGGTGCAACTGTCTTTGTTTGAGAAATAACACCGGAAAGTTTTCGTGCTAAAGCCGACGACAATGCACTAATTCCAAAAAATATCATTCTAAGACTTAGCCAGGATGTTGGAATGTTTCATTTTTAAATTTAATACTTAAAAACGTTTTTTCTTTTGGCGTACCACCTATTTTTCTTTTGCGTACCACCGGTTGAGAACCGCTGGTATAGTGCAACAGGCTAACCAAAGGAAAAAAAAAAGGAAGGACTAAAGCAGCTACTACAAAACTAAGAAAGATTAAATGAGATGATAGGCTAATGTGAACCCGCGAGTGTTTTGATATAACGAGCGGAGGACGAGATGTCATAAAACTCACCATTTTCTATGCTTAGAGGAAAGGATATGTAGTATTTATACAGATAAAAATAAAATAAATTCCAGGAATGCTGCATTAGTCATGCTCATCATTTACACAGTATATATCTAGTGTTCCAAATGTTCAGTTGAGAGCTCACTTAAATTAAGTAATTGTGATTTTGAAAGAATGCTTTTTTTTAAAAAAAAGCATTTTGAGTATGTGCTCCTGATTACCTTTATCGTTTCTAGGGGTTATTATTGCTAAATCATATTTTAATCCCAACCTATATCTGAAAGTAAGAAAGCAACTTTTAAAAGAAAAATTTATTTCTTTGAAGTTGGAAAATACAAATTTTAAATTGGTTGTTAAAAGGAAGCTGACGTTGATAAAATTCTAAATTTAAATGAGGCAACGGTGAGAACCATTAAAAAAATAATTTTGTTTTTAAAAGTTTTCCGAGCGCATCTTTCTACTTTGTATTTGGTTGTCATCAGTTTCGTATAACATGGTTTCACACAACACGGTACTTTCTAGGAGCCTATTTACCGTGTTATAGGAGGGAACTTCATAACAAAAAGCACCGTTTAATTTCTTAAGCTTGATTGCAGTGTACTCTAAAAATCAATAACAATCAAACGTCAGTAATAACAAATTGAAACTACTTAAGTTTAAAAATAAAATAAGTTCCGGAATTTTCCACATTCTGTCACATCGAAATTTTTTTGAAATTGAGCCGTGCCCATCTTGGGGCACAATATATACACTATGTATATTGTGCTCCAAGAGTTCAGTTGAAAGACTGCATAAATTCCATAATTATGATTTTGGAAGAATATTTATTTAAATCCTCAAGATTCCTGATTCTGAAATACGAAACAGCAATACGACTAGTAGCTCAGTTCACTTATTAAAATTATAACGTATTTAAACCTTTACTAAAACTCCTTTCCGTAATCCTCACCAGAATGCTTATAATTGTTTGTGTATTTAAGCTGAGGGTTTGAATGTTTAGACTAGAAATTTTGGCAGCCTCGTCTTGTTGCTGTTACTTATTTATCTCCAGCTTTGATAAGGGCCGACCAACGGCCGAGCGGTATAGTCGCTGAACCCTAGTAGTTCTGTTCGGGGTTCTAATCTCGGCGAATGGGCTGGCTGCATGGGCGTTTTTGTGGTTCCCCCCATGTGTAACATATGTACGAGCCAGTTTCCTTTAGATAGTCCTCCAAAAAGGCATCTCTTCCCTTAGGCAGACAGCCCTCGAGTGCTTTGCCATAATTAAATCAAACCGACTTTGCTAAGATTTATTCCAGCTTTAGCATCTTGCTAGCCGACATGTAAATACAAGCCATAATTGTCTTCAGCCAGCTTAAGTAGTTTATTTAACGTTGTAGTCTCAGACTACATTACTTGCATTTGAATTTAACGTTTTCTTTTGTTAATTTAATACCCTCAAGAAGCGGAGATTCGTCTGTCGCCCAAGCTGTACCTTTCTATTCATTTGAAACTTAAAATAAAAAAGCTCTTTTAACCTTCTTTTAGACTTTATGATTAACGATGACTAAACTATAATTCGTTTCTTCTGTAATTAGGTCTGCAGGACGTTAAAACAAACTTTTAGGTACAGCAGGACCCTGCAAAATATAACTCAATTTTTTAAAATAAGTTACTGTAAGTATACGGACAGTATTATTAACTTCCCAAAGAAGAAAAAATGCATTGCTATTTGAATTAAAATTTTTAAATTTAAGAGAAAATTTTTTAAATTTATAATCCCTATCCGAAAAAATTCACTATCGAGGAATTTAAATTCAGAAAAATTTTCTAATTAGATTTAATTTAAAATGGTACGTAAATAATAATTTATGTATAGATTAAAATATGTGTTGATTATAGGCCACACATGCCTTAGCCTTAGAGAGACGACTCTCCAAATTTTCATTGCAGGGAGGGTTAAATCCTTTATAAACATTATAGGTAACCGACTAAAATTCTTTACTTATGTAGAAAACTAAAGAATGAAGTAGAAAATTCATTCTTTAGTTTGCTACATAAGTAAATTATTCACTTTAATGACCATGCATAAATCCATGCATAATTTCTTTTTTTTTCTTTTTTTTTTAAGCAAATGTAGCCATAAAGAATGGAACTAATGCCAAAAAATCAATAAATAATATAAAATAAAAATCTGAAAACTTTCACATTTTACATTACACGCAAAGGGGCTTTTTTTTATGTTCTGTGAGTTACCCTTATTTATGTTCATGAGTATCATGTTCTTCGCACTTAAACCACAAAATTCAATTCAACAGCAATATCGCAAAATATTTAAAAGAGCATGTCTTTAGAATTTCCGATGCATAGTTTCACGCGCTGGAGATAATTCTTTTTTTTACAGTGTTGCCATTGCGCGCTTTGAAATCTTTGAGTTTGTTAATCAAAAATTCGTGTTTTACAAAATATGAAATAGATACCAAATTCCAAATTTGGACTCCCAGATCCCCATATTCGAGTTGAGGACCACGTTATTCAAAATTTGATGTTTCTAGATACCGTTGTTTTTTCACAATGCGTGAAACATACATACACTCGTGCAGATTCTTCATTATATAATTTCTTTAAATATAATGGAGGGCTATAATATTTGGTGACAACGATTTGCAAAATGAAAGGCCGTTTATTGTGAACCAAGGCAAAATGCCAAACTGAAATTAATAGCCCTTCTGGGCAAATTGCTCCTTTGGGCTTAAAAAAAATCGCTCATACAGATGATATTTCAATATTAGTTATTTGCTTTATCACTTTGCTTTGAATATGTCTCAACTTTGAATATGCTTTATGCTTTAAAAATGCCTATGAACTCCAAAAAGCAAAATGAAGGATATTTTAATTTTCAAGTAACTTAATTTTTATATTATGAATTAGAAACTTTTTAAGCCATGACAATATTAATTAAGGATTTCCCCGGAAGTAAAAGAAAATTTATTCGTAAAAAATGATACTTCACTATCGAGGCTTTGAATCTCAGATTAAAACCTTAGTTCCAAAGAGCAAAATTGAAGCATATTTTAATTTTTAAGTAACTTAATTTTATATTATGCGTTCGAAACTTTTTAAACCATGGCAATGCTAGTTAAGGACTTTCCCGGTAAGGTAATTTATGAAAATTAATCCCTTTTCAATCAGATAAAAGACAATATCGAACATCGTAAAGTCGATTGCTAGCCCAATTTAGTTCGTCTAACTAGCACTTAAAGAAAAGAGCAGAGAGAACCGTGAAAGAAAAAGGAAAGAGAAGGGGAAGGCAACTACATACATACACACAGAGGGGGGAAGAAAAAATACCCTCTAACCCTAAAATGTAAGGGGAAAAAAGTAGGCACACGAAGGGAGGGAAAAAGGCAAAGCGAGAGAGAAAGAAAAAAAAGAATGTTTAAAGAAAGGCAATATCCGTTTTGCATGGCAAACAGTCCGTTCCTGCGTGGTATCAAGTTTCGTCAGGGAGCGCTGAGAATGTATCCCAGAATTCTCGATCCAGGGACAGACAGACGGCCCGAACAGGGACCTTCTTTGACAAGATGATGCGTTGGCACAGAAGCTTCTTGTCTGGCCGATAAAATCGTTAAGAATACTTCTTCTCTCGCTGCTTTCCATTCTTTTTTTCCGCTCTTAGTTCTTTTCGTGTTTTCACTTGGCTTTTCTAAGTTAGGGGGCTCGCTAGCAATTACAGGTAGTGCGTGAGTATTTTATGCAAGTTCTATACAGTTCTTTTCCAACGCTTTCTTACGTATTATTTGTATTCGTACTCTCCCTTCCCCTTTTTCTTCAAAGATCTCGGAAGGAACTTCTTCGAGATATTTATTGTTTTCATTTTGCAGATTTCATGTCTTGGCAAAATAGAAAGTATTGCCAACTGAAGGAAATATTTGTTGCAAGCCTCGTGCGTAAGCGATCAAGCGACATAAATACTCAGCCATGTCTTAAATAACGAATTCTTTTCTTTATTCAATAAGTGTACAAGATTGCACATGGCGTTAAATTACAATGAAGTAATAACACAAGAAAAGAAATCGATGATATATAACTTTGCAATTTTGAATAGTTTAAGTATAAGGTTTTGCTTTCGATATCTTTAATTCTTGGAGGTCAGTTGGATTATTGACATATGGCAAAGCACACATGGGCTAAGGGAAATGACGCCTTCGTGGAGGACTTTTAAAGGAAACTGCCTCGTATCCATTACAAATTCTTTAAGTACTTTTCTTAAATTAATAAGGCCTATCGTAAGTCCTTAGCATAAAATTATTTAAGATATTGACTCTAATATCATAATGTCATTTCTTTTTAATATCGTATTTTAATTTTTTTTCTCAAATGTCACCATTTAACTTTGTAGAGTCATTAGATTTTTTTGAAGCAAGAGACAGAAAAAAAGAGCAATGCCTCGACAGGCTCGACCTAGACCTCTCGAATGCGCGTCGAGTATGCTTCGAATTACACCGCGAAAGCATGCTGGAAGGAGGGAGAAAATATATACTCCCCCTTTTAAAGGGCGACTGGAGATGAGGGGACCCAATTGCCAAATCCTGGTAGTGACGAATTATTGTCTACCCCTATTTTTAGTTCGGGCGCCATTGGTAAAGTCATTAGATTACTTTGAAGCAAGAGACCTGAAAAATGAGCAAAGCCCTCATCAGGACTAGAAACTTGGCCTCTGGAATGCACATCAGTTATGCTTTCAATTTTACCACGAAGGCATGCTTGAAGGAGGAAGAAAATACTTCCTGTTTTAAAGGGCTGCTGGGGATAAGGAAATCCATTTTATCAAATCCCGGTGATGATGAATTATTGTCCACCAGCTTTTTTTTTAGTTTGGTGGCCATTCGCACAATCAATAGTCAATATGTTATAATTTTACGGGACTTTGATAGTAAACTCTCCGAGGCATTAGACTGTAATGCGAATTTGCAGTTCCCCTTCCGCTCCATCTCCTTACTGCTTCAGTCTTAGAACTCCAGTGAGTTATTTATGTACGCTATAAATCTTTTATTTTATAAAAAATATAAAGATAAAAAAAGCATTTTGTCTGAGGTTCAGTTATGATGTCTTTGTGCTTTGAATTGGAAAGCATTTTATGCCCACATATGTTAATTTTAGATCATTATAAACATTCGTGCGCGCATTTATGGGGATTAGTTAGAATTATTAGACGAAAAAAAAAAGGAGTCATAGATTGCCGTATGTTTTGAATAAAACTAAATGAGAGAGGCAGCAAACATTTTATCAAAAGCAATGGGGACAGCAAAGCGAAATCGAACGCAGCGCCATTTGTCAGGGAAAATAACAATGAAACGTGAAAAATGAGTATTCTAAGCAAGTTCTATACAGTTCTTTTCCAACGCAATTATGAAACAATTCACAATTATGAAAATTGTTGGAAGAACTGTATTTGAATTAACGTCATTTACTACAAAATTTCTGCAAATAAAAAATGCTTCAGTGAAATTCAGTTCATCAGATGAGGAAGCTTTGTGGTTAATTTTCGCAAAGCCAAAGTTAAAACTGTGATTAACTGTCCAGCTGTGATTAACAACCAAAGATTTTTTCCTTTCTTCTGTTCGAACATAAGACTTGTGTTTTCTTGTTCTAAATTATAAAGCTCTTTCAGTTAAAATGATATATATAAGATCATTAATAATAAACAACGAATTTTACTGATATGTGAGAAAATGACCTTAAAGCTGTACTTCAGGGAAATCTTCGCAATTTTTAATTGATAGGCTTTATCTGGCGCTAAGTTTCTTTTAATCTTTGTCCGCCGATTGTTTTTGATATTAAATAATTTTCTCTCCTCCGTTTTCGCAAAAATTGTCTCTCTCGAAATCGATAGAGTTTTACTCAAAATCTACTGCAAGCTAAGTTTTAATTTATTACCTAATTTTAAATTTTTACTGATGAGTTTCTCTTCCAGTTTGATTCTTGAAATAATTTAGGACCAAATTCTTTTTTTAACCCAAAGGAGCAATTTGCCCAGAAGAGCTATTAATTTCGTTTTGGCATTTTGCGTCGCCCACTGTAAAAATGGCATTTTACTTTTCATATTGTTGTTACCATATATTAGAGTCCTGCGTTATATTTAAAGGAATTAAATAATTAAGAATCTGTAAGAATGCAGATATGTTTCTCGCATTGTGAAAAAACAATGGTACCTAGAGATATCAAATTCTGAATAATGTGGTCCTCCACTCGAATATGGAAATCTGGAAGACAAATTTGGACTTTGGATTTTGTTTTATTATCCATTTTATGGTTTAAGTGCGAAGAACATGATATTTAATAAATTGCGGTAACACGTTAAAAAAAGTTCCTTTAGGCGCAATATAAAATCTGAAAGTTTTCAGATTTTCTTTATCGGAACTTTTTTAATATATTTATTTTTATTTTTTGTATTTATTTTGATTTTTGTCTTAGATTTAATTATTTTTGAAACAAAATTATATGTCTATTCATAGACAGGAAGACAAAAATATTGAACTAAATAAATAAGCAAATGGACCAAAATGACGGTACAGTGGTTTGGGGAGCCTATTGCGGTACCGAAGGGCCCGGGTTCGAATCCTGGAGAAGGCATGGATATTTGTGAATTATAGTGTCTGTACGGTATGGGGGCACTCGAACCGAACCGAAAATCCTCTCAAGAGGTTTTCGGGAAGAGGGGGAGACCCTCGGATCCGTCCCCCCTGGGTGCTCTCCATCAAAATTGAAGGCGGGACCGATCGAAGTCGTGCGGTCACCTACCTGTATGGTGCTGAAGGCTGTTTCCAACGACAGGAGTAATCTTGCATTCCTTGCCACGATAAATTTCGTGGCCAGTTCTGATGTTACTCTCAGACAAATGAGAAAAATCACACATACTCTAACTTTGGCCCAGACTCTAACTTTGACTCTAACTAGACTCTAACTTTGGCCCAAAGTAATCCCAGCAAAGCTAGTCTTTTCTTCTACAGTAGGGCAGAGAAAGCAGGCTATTTCTAATACACACTTACCATATCGGCCTAAGTAATACCAGCGAGAGCAATCTTTCCTCCTATCATCAAGGCTGAGAAAGTATGCTAAAAACTCCACTCTTAACAGTCAAACTGTTAAAAAATAAATTTTTTATTGATATGTATGTCGTTAAAGTTATACTTCTGTGAAACGAAATTCCAGTAAAGTAAGACAGTTGGATTTAGACTGCTTGACAGGCAGAGCATGGGTTTTCGCCTCTATTACCTGAAACGATGATATTGATAAATAATTTTAAGTCTTGTTATTAATAATTGTTTTTAATGTTTTGATATTTATAAATATATTCGAAATTTTACAAAATCATTAAAAAACAAAAAGAAGTACAGGTATTCCTTTTACAAAACGGTTTTCTATAGCACGATTTCACTCTTACACAATAAGAAAGTTGGGGGTTTCAATTTAGAACGTTAATGAATATACGTTGTAGAGTCATTATGTTTTTTTTTTTTTTTTTTTTTTTTTTTTTGAAAGCTGGAAACGTAAAAAGTGCGCAATGTCCTGGCCGGGACTCAAACCCTGGACATCCCGAATACAGGTCGAGTATGTTTCCAATTACCAATTACCAAGTATGCTTCCAATACCTTATATACTCCCTCTTTTAGAGGACGACTGGAATTAGGGAAACCTGGTGGCGACAAATTGCCATCCACCACCTTTTAGTTCGGGAGCCACTGTAGAGTCATTAGTTTTTTTTTTTTTTTTTCTTTTTTGAGCTGAAGACTCGAAAAACGTGCAATGCCTATACCGCGACTCGAACCTTGTCCTCTCGAATGCGCCCCGAGTGTGCTTTTTTTACACCAACGAAGGCATGCTGGAAGAAGGGACAAAATACCTTATAAGCGTAAAACTTTTTATTACATTTTGCTTATGCACATATTTCGATAGCATGATTTTTATTTTAAACATTTACAAAACTATTTTACGTGCTGTGCTATCTTGTGTAATAAAACCTGTTTATTTATACACACAAAAATAAAATAAATTCTGGGAGTACCTGCATTCTCTTGTGTCGAAATTCTTTTAAAATAGAGTCATGCTCATTATTTACACAGCATGTATCTTGTGCTCTAAGTGTTCAGTTTGGTAGACTGCGTAAATTACGTAACTGTGATTTTAAGAAGAATATTTTAAAAATTATATGTATTACTAATTTCCTTTGACGTCATTAGAATTAATTATTGCGAAATTATATCTCAGTGCCAAGGTATGTCTGAAAGTAAGAAAACAACTCTTGAAAGAAAATTTATTTTATTGGAGTTGAAAATGTTGTATTGTGACTTGTCTGACAGTAACATCAGAACAAGCCCACGAAGTTCATCGTGACAGGGAGAGCAAAAACTGCATCTGTCATTGGTAAGATCCTTGAGCACCATACAAGTGACACTGCGACCCCGCTCAGTTTCGCCTCCAATTTTAATGGTGAGTACTCCGGGAGGGACGGGTGGGAGGGACTCCACCCCTCTTCCCCTACCAATAACCACTTGAGTAGACTATCGGTTCACCAAATATTTAGTGTGCCCCCATGTCACACGGACACTATACAATTACAAATCCACGCCTTCTCCGGGATTCGAACGCGGGCCCTTCGGTACCGCAGTAGGCTTCCCTAACCATTATACCGCCTTGGCAGCTTGGAGTTAAAAATACAAATTTTTAATCATTTGTTAAAAGGAGAAAAAGCGTCTGAAGTTGCAACAAGTCTAAATTTAAATGAGCTAACAGTAATAACAATATAAATATATATTAATTTTTTCGGAATGCATCCCTCTATTTTGTATTGGACTCGTGTAACACCGTTTCACACAGCACAGTATTTTCTAGGAGTTTAGCTATTATGTTGTGGAAGGGATGTTTGTATTTATTGAACCTTGATGCGTGGTGATCTATAACTTCTGGCATATGTACTAGAATTCATTTTTAAACTACTCTTGTAGCTTAAGTAATATACATTAATTTTTAAAGCCTAATTAGTTTAATGATAACTGCAAATATTTCCTTTATGTTTTAAATTGTAAAATTATGTTGCTAATTTTGAATTCGACTTAATTGGAAAATTTGTTCAAGGATATTATGCCCCAGAGTTCTGAGTTTCTACGATTGGATTCTGTTTTACTACTTAATATGTATACAGCCCCAATGAGTGTAGAATTTTTATCCTTCATGATGTACAAGAAGACACTATAAAGTATTTCGCTATACGTCAAATATTCTGGAATACGTCACGCAAAGAAAATTCGCAAGACAAAGTTTCTAGTGAATTCCTTGGTCCTTCTGAAGATAAAATTGATCGTACTTAGAATAACTAACATTTGAATGAGATCCTTGTTGGCGGGTTTACTTTTAACAGACAATTCATTATCGTTGACATCAAGTAAAAGGGGATTCTAAAAAGTGTAAAGCAAAACAATAATAAGGTTAATAATCCTCTCCCACAGACCCCCAGCGAACTAATTTTAAGAGTTCAGAAGGGTCCAGCTATTAGCTTTCACTCTCTTTGTATTACGCAGTATTACTGAAAATCTCAATCATCGTTTGTTTCATTGAGAGAGACTTAATTTTTCTTAATGATATCGGTAGATCTTCACTCTAAGCATTTCATGAGAAGTGGCAGTAAAGAATGATATTAAGCATAAAAGAATCACAGCATTTATCAAGATATTTGTTTTTTAAATTAAAAATATATAGATTTGTCTTTAGAAAGGTAAAGTACGCTCGTGTCCAAAAGTTAAGCAGCAAAAGAAAAAAAAACTATTTATCCGAATTCTTTAAAATTTTCACAGATGATAGGGTACAACAAGATATTATCGAAAGGAAGCTAAAAGAAAATGACCAGTGAATTATTAAGTAATAGCGTTTAACAGAAACATAATATTTTTTTATGACAAAATGTTCTTTGGTGAAGAGTCTGTCAGAAGGAAATGTACCTCTACTGGAAATACTTTGATAGCATCATTCATGCCAGGGATAAAATCGTACATCTTGGCTTGGGTTTAGTCGCTCATCCTTTCATGAAGCATATATGTTTTTAACTCGTAAAGGACGTGGGCAGAATCGTGGAGAGAAAGTAAGTATTCCATGGATGTTCTGTAAATTCTCTAAGACAGAACTGAATTAACCATTACTCAACATACGCACGTGCTTAGGGCATCAGGGAAAGTAATTATCACAAAAAAGTTGTAAGGTTCCTTTATGCTAAATAGCCATTTTGGATCTTTACTGTCACTTCTCCCTTTACCTGTCAGAATGCAAATTTAGTGCGCTTGTGTTTAAAGAGTGGTTTTGAGATTGTCAGCCGTTTCCAACCTCTCGAGGCCACTTTATTAGGTTGTTAAATAAGATTTGTAGTCTTCGACCTTGCACCTTCATTTGGACCTTGGGCTCAGCCGAAGTGAAGATTCAGTTGAGCCATCTTTGGGTTAAAGTGAATTGTGGTTGAACTTTTGGGTTAAACCCAAAAGATCATCTTTGGGTTAAACTTTTTTGGGTTAAAGTGAAGGGCTACCAGCTTATTTAAATTTAACTTACATTTGAACTGACTGTTCCTTTAAGTTATCCCGCTGTAAGTGTTGGCTTGTAAGCACCATGTTGGCATCTGTTCTTATTTTTAAATAAAAAGGTCTTTTATACCCTTTTCAAGTCTTAAATGCTACTTAGCGATAATTTGCTTAACATCTGCCAAAAGTCTGGTCACTATTGAATTAGTGCAAAAGATACCACACGTTACAAGATCCTTAGAAACCAGGAAAACTGCCACCACAAAAATTTTCCATCGCCAGTTGTACCATAGAAAGTATGATGCAGCTAAACCAAAACCGAGAAAGAGAAGGAATGGTGGGGGGAAATGGCATAAATGTAGGGGCACCAAAATCTTTTAAGTGTTTTAGCACATCTAAAAGTCTTAATTAGGCCTGGTTCAATGGGATTTAAGTTCAGCTGTTCCATAGGAAACAGCCGTTCCGATTTTGGCATTTAAGTATTGGCCGAAAATAAAGTCCTATGAATTCGTGCATTGCCGTTCATAAAAATGGCATCCAGATGTCAGACAAGGACGGACGAGTGGCTTGTACAAGAATGTACAATGAAGTACAGTGAATTCTGTAACGCTCTGCAAGCATCAGATCCCGAAGGAAGATGTGGAAAAGATCAATGCAGCCGTCAACATCAGTCCTTGCCCAAACCATCAAAGCACCGTCTTTGTATGTCTTCATTTCGTAGCTGTTATTGGCGCAATGTCGAACTACAGGCATTTTCTAGATCAATAACTATCCGTAACGAAATTAATCCGTAAACGAAACCATGACGCATTCATAAAAAGCAGAGTCATCCGTTGTTGCTGAGTCCAGTTGATACTTTTGCATGCGTACGGGTTCATAGTAGATTGAATGTACACAGGTCCAACAATAGGCTGATAAAATTTATTTTATCAAAAAAAAAAAAAAAAAACT
>KK120064.1:47339-60617 GCA_000611955.2 Stegodyphus mimosarum | reverse complement strand
TACAAAAAAAAAAAAAAAAAACACTTCAAGAGTTCTGGCACGTACCACAAAAATACTCCTACAAATCTTCACAGTATCACATACTACAATCAGCAGCAGACTTCAAACTACTAAGAACGTTAAACGCAACGCAATGCAAAGCGCAGCTAAAGAGCGGAGATAGTATTCGAAACTTACTCTGAGCTAACAGCTAACAAAAACAACTGAGAGAACATGCTGTCTCCGCCTTATATAGTTTTCACCCGGCCGCTGAGATATTTCTAGTACTTTCTGCTTCTCGAAAAAACTGAAAGGCAATATGAGGGTCGAATTACGGTTACAGCTAATACAGCGATCAATTACATTTATTCAATTACAATACCTGTTACTGTAATACATGGATCGGATCAAAATGTTGCCAAATTTGGAGACAAAAATTAGTTGCCAAAACAGTTGCCAGCTTGGCGGTATCTCGCCAAATTACCGAGACAGCCATTTACTCTATGTTAAATAGACTTGCCTCTATATCTTTACTTTTCCGACACGGGGTTTTCACTCTAGATTTTTGATGTTACATTACACAGAAAAATACAAAAATTTCACATATTTCATACAATTTCACACACGCACTTAAAATCCTCCATCCATGTACAAAATTCATAACAATATTATTTCGAGATCACTTTGAGCTTATGTGTAAGGTAAATTATCCATCGTAAAGAAAATATCACATGAGAAAAACGAGATTTCAAAACAGCAAAATTTACGATTTTTAAATGAGAATTTATCAGTTAGATTTCCTTCATTCTGAGTTTCTGATAACAGTTTCTTGCGTTTCAATAAATTCTGAAATTCCATCACTTCTGTTGCTTGAAGTACTTAAGCTGTCGTACTCCTGATTCATTAGTGTGACAGTCTTCGTGGCATGATGTTATAATAAGGATGCCAGCATAGTTTTCATATTGCAAACTTCGGGGGGAATGACGGGACTAAATAAATCCATAGACAAACAAGCTCTTCTTCAAAGCTAAAACTGCTTTAAAAATGTAATAAAATGCTATAAAAGTACCTATTTATATATTTCTTGATATTTTTATATTAAATTAATTAAATTCCATTGCTATTTTGCAGGATATTTTTTCCTCGTTGTTCAATATTATCATTCGGTTAATTCTATAAAAATAGCCGTGGACAAATGTAATAAAATTAAAGCGGCGCCAACCGTAATGCAGGTTCTTAATGATCCTTTTAGCGATATTAAATACTTTACTTTCTTAAAATCCATCGGCATATTTCTTCTTTAAATATACAGATAAGCTCTAAGAGAAGAAATTTGTTGTTTTCACGTAACACATCGCAGCCAGAAGTCAGACATAAAAAAATCAGAATACGGAAAAACCGCTTGGTTTGGATTAGCATGCTACACATATCATGCCTTTATGAGTTGAGTCTTCTCACCATCTTAAACGCCTTGCTCCAAAGGGAGAAAAAACAAATTACCGTTAATTATGCTGGAAACCGTATTTCCTGCACCCAAAATAAACGCCGCGGAGCGAAGAACTATATTCTTCCGCTATCGCGCCTTTCAACTTAACCGCTTCTGATGCGCGGGTGAGTGATTGGAACGAAGGGAGGGAAATTTATCTGAAACAAGTGTTGTCAGCTACTCTTAAAAGGACGGTAGGGACGATTTTTTGATGCACGTGTCACCGTGAGACACCTGATACCTCGTAACTTATCACTCCCTCCCTCTTAATCTGTTAGGGCTTTTAGCCTTTCTAACTTAGGGTTTGGATTATTTTATTTTCTTCCTTTTTATCTCTACCTACTTTAGTTGTTTTAACCTAGATAAGAAGTTTCAGTTTATTATGTTGTTATTACTTGAACTTTATTATAAATAAGTTTACAAGGCTTTCAGTAAATGCATTTAACGTTAAATAAGAAACTTCCACTTAAGTTTACCAACCTAAAGAAGATATTACTAACATGTAGTAGTTTTTTTGATTGTGCAACATTAAATGCAAAATTATTTTCCGATATGATCTTTGCATACTTCTACTTAAACGCAGTGATTTTGTCGCATTATTTATGTCACGGATGTTAAACTCAAATCGTAACAAAATGAAAAAATTTTGTCTACAAAATTAAAAATATTGTTCCGTTCAACAGGTTCGTGGATTTGGAGTGACTGATGACAACACTTAAAGAAGAATCATAAACACAATTTATTCAGCAGAATTACCCAGGAACAGTTCCAAAGGCGTGTTACAGTCTTCAAAAAACTACGATAAACACGCTGAACACAGCCTTCAGGATATCAGGCTATAATGGTGAAGACAGCTTCACGGCAAAGCATTAAAGTACAGCTCCCGACTCTGTCTATCGCTGCAGAGATGATATCATAAACTCAAGGTACTGCTACTGAATTCAACATACTCTCGAAACTCTTCACTATAATCTTCACGATACAGTGCTACACCGTGCACAGACAGGGGTTATATAGCTTCCCGCCTTCGAGAACATTTGGCAAAAACCGGTAATAATTCGTTCTAGAACGTTCTCGCTCCGTCTATGGCATATTGGCAAATTTGTCGCAAAACGTATCCAAATGGACGATTTCCCACCAAATCTGGCAACCCTGCATTTACTTGCCGTTTTCTGGCAACCCTAACCCCGTTTTGCGGGGAAGCTCTCTTACCGCAGCTGGGCATTTTACAGCAATATTTTAAATAAATTTTAAATTCGCTTACTAAATATTTATGCAGATCTGATGTCATCAATAATAGTAATATCATAAAGGAAAAAACTCAAATTTTTATTTATTTTCTATCTGAAATCTAGAGTTTGTTTCTTGCAAACGAAATTGGTTACGCTTTGCAATTCAAACATACTGACGGATAACTATTAAATTCTTAAACTATCATCCGTTTTAAATAATTCTAGCAGGTTTAATCATTAAATAACTTACTTAAATTTAAACCAAAAATAAATAAATTATGAAAACTTTCTAAGTTTTCAGAGGAACTTAGAAATTATCTTTATCACGGATTATAGATGCTCATCGATATATCCTGTTCTTTTTCAATCAGTTTTCAGCTATGGAAAAAAAAAAAACTGTTCACATGTAAATGTATTCCCAAACAAAGCGATTATTTTCAGAGCAAAATTTCCTAACTGAGATTATTTAGTAATATTTGATAAAAACGAATAAAAGCTAATGAAATCTGAATCTTGAAATCTTTCAATAAGATTTATATCACATTCTAAATTAATTAACTGCTTCATAGATTTTCTGGTGCATTGTTCACATTCGTTTTTAATGGAAATGAAAATAATATAAACTCGAACTTCAAATAACTAAAATCTCGATATCTTTTTAACACTGTATTTCCAACAGATACATAATTGAAATGCATTCGCGGGGGCCATAAAATTGCCATTTTGACCTCCATTTTTCTGGCCCCCATTTTGACACTCCTGATTTATATCGAACTTCTTCATACACATCAGTCAAAATACTCAATATATCATATGTATACGTTCATTTCAATCGTATTCTCATTATATTTTTCATGCACTGTCATAAAATTCAACAAATGTAATTTATTTCTTTAAGAACCTCTAATTTAAGGGTTGTCAACCAGGACGGGATTTCATAGCTTGAGGGAAGAATGCAATAAGATTTTTATTTACATGTTAAGTATTTAGTTCTAGTTTATAAATATAAAAACCAGCTTCTATTCAAATTTGGTGTTTATCGAAATTTTTTGAATTTATTTATGAAAGACATTAAAATAATTTAAATTTAAATAAATGTATGTAAGATAAAAAAATAAGTAAAAGATAAATTACAATTTAAAATAGCTGTAGCCTTTTAATGCTTAAAATGAAAAAAAGATAAAAAAATAAGTAAAAGATAAATTTATCTTTCCGCATTGCGTCATTTCGAGACTAATTCATTCATATGACTCTTACATAACACTGATGATGTAAATGGAACTCAAACAGCCAAAAATAATTTTGCAGCAATGTAAATTATCCGATCAAAATGCATTGAGAACCGAAACTAACTCAGTCTGAATTAAGATTTCGTCCTGAACACAAAGCATTTACTTCCTACTCTTCGGCGTAACTAGATTGTCGCTTGCTGCTCTCCTAACTGCAAAAGCTGTCAAAAAGTAAATATTTTGGAATATGTACGAGTAGTGTGCAAAGTTGTTTGTGGCCGCAAAATGTTTACCGAAATAAAAATGAATATTTAGTCCGCCTCGGCTGTCAGTTTCCTATTCCTCATGGATTAACATTTCAGCGTTGTACGCAACCAAACTTCTTGCTATTCATTACGTATTCAATAATGTATTACATGTATACGTAATTTTGATTTTAGGAAAGGATGACGTGGGCAAGTGATTGTCTAGCAATTGCGAAAATGGTGTAAAAAAGGTTGAAAACCATTCCCCCGATTCTTCTAAATCTGTACATTATTTTAATAACATAGTTTAGTAAGATCTTCAGATTTATTTTTTTTAAATCACCAACCCTTCTAATCATGAGGCTATCCATCTGTTTCCTCTGCTCTACCTGAAATGTTCGAAAATATCTTCTCGTTACGTTCTCTTGCTTTTTGAATAACAGCCAAATAGTTCACAATCAGTTAGTAATAAATCATCCGGATGTGTCTCTTCCAGAAACATCGCACTGTAATCAGGATTTTGTATGTGTAGTATGAAAGACTACTTTATAAATTAATTCGTCCTCCAGCGCCAGAATGGTCACTAAACAGTGGTAGTTCAGACCGGTGTTCGAATCCCGACGAACGGGCTGGTTGCATGGGCGTTTTCGTAGTTTTTCTAATGTGTGACGTGTATACGATCCAGTTTCCCTCAGAAAGTCCTCCACGAAGGTATCTCTCCCCTCAAACAGATAGCTCTCTAGTTTTTAACCAGGTTCTCGTATGTGTGGTATGAAAGACTAGTTCATAAATTAATTCGTCCTCCAGCGGCCGAACGGTCGCTAAACACTAGTAGTTCAGACAGATGCTCGCATCCCGACGAGCGGGTTGGTTGCATGGGCTTTTTCATGACTTTCCCTATGCGTAACGTGTATACGAGCCAGTTTCTCTTAGAATGTCCTCCATGAAGGCATCCTTCCCCTTAGGCAGACAGCTCTTGAGTGCTTTGCCGTAATTAAATAAACCAAACTATAAATAATTCCAAAAAAAAAAAAAACTTGCAGTCATATTATTATCAGCTGATATGTAAAATTAATCTTTGGGTTGATTTTCTGAATATTTTTCAAAATGACTGCATAATCTGGAAAGAAATCTTAATGAATTTCCAGATGATTAATGAATTTCCTTTAATTGCAAAGGCGGTAGTATATACCATGCAATGAAACCGATATGTACAGTTTCTGTTAATGTTCAAAAATGAAGAAAAATCTGCTTCAGTAACTATGCTTTAACTAACTATGCTTTAAGCTGCAATTAACAACTTTGAAATTCGTCAAAAAAAATAAAGAATATTTAACAGCTCGAATACAAAGGCTGCTGCTATATATATAGCCAGTAAGAAATAAGAATATTTCTTCATGACTGTATTACAGCAGTTATCCAAGATTTTATATCAATAAGCATTACCGAAATATATCTAATTTTTAAAACTTAATTTCATTTGAATGAAACTGACACACAAAAATTCAAATTATGGAACTCAAATCAAATGACTGTTGTATGTTACAAATTTATCATACTTTCGTAAATTTTACAGGAGCCCCAAATTCATATTTTTCTTCTGATAACAGGTTACCAACGGTAGGACAACCATACAAGCATCCAAGAGTAATTTTTCACTGTGAAAAATGATGAGGTTTTCTGCTCCTGTCTTGCGCTTACACGTTTAATTTCCTAACAACCTTTATTATTTCCTCTGGGAGAACAATTTAGCACACAAACTAAAGCCATTCTTGCCGCTACTTGTTAAATAATAATGACCTATGATATTCTCAGTTTAATACTAATTTTTAGAAGGCGTGGTATGTTTTACTACGTATACCGTATTTATTCGCATATCCCTCCCTTTTTTACTAGCTTTATTTCTTGAAAATCGCGAAGGCGTAAACATGCCGTGTATACTATTTTTGAAGAGGCGGCTTAAATACAGCATATTAAAAACACGCACAACGATTCGCCGATATTTTGTATTTAAAAGAACTTCAGAAATCCAAGGATCTCCTTTTTAATTACAAAAATTAAGCTTATATTTGTGAGTACATTTTGTATTCTTAAAATAAATCAGAATTATATGCTAAAAAAACTTGAAAAGAAATTATACGAGAGAGAGAAATATGGGAGTAAATACTGTATTTCGTATTTTTTTTTAACATAATTTTAGTATTTTACTATTTATTTGCTGAAAGGATATTTTTTAAACACGATCGATCTTATCTGTAAATAAAGTCTTACGCATATGCTGTGCTTCTGAATCTGAGCTATAATTTGAAAAATGAAATCAGTAGGTCAAAATGGAAACTATTTCTTCCATTCCTTCCTTTCTGCACATACATTAAATATATTGTTACGAATTTTGTATATATGTAAATAATTTTATTGAAATTATACGTGAAATTGTAGTGCATTTTGTTAAGTGTAACATGAAATGCTTGAAAAAGTCAAGCTCTGCCGGAAAAATAAGGTGATCTATTTGACGTCGGAGTAAATGGAGTCTCGCTAAATTGGCAAGCTATCGCAAAGCTGGTAATAGTTTTGGCAACAAACTTTTCTCGCCAAATTTCGTAAGAAATCGCTAAAACTCGCCAAATTTGGCTATCGTTTGGAGACATTTTTGTCCACGCTCTGTATAACTGTAATCGGTACAGTATCTGATCACCATATGTAACTGTAACCGTATCCGACACTTATATGAAGAGTTAACCGTATATGCCCTTCTTCAATTTTGAGAAAGGGAACGCACTAGAGAGTTCTTGGCCGCTGGGAAAAAACTATATAAGCCCGAAGAGAACACCAGTTCTCAAGTTTTCAGTTCAGAGTAGACTTCAGTGTATTGAGAGATCTCCGTGTGAGCTTCGCCCTTTAAATGCGTTTTTCATTGCACTGCATTTAACATCCTTAGTAGTTTGAAGTGATAACTACTGACTGTGCTCTGTTACAGTCATACAATTATAATGATGTAATTTATTATTAATAGCCCACCAGCGGCCGAGCGGTAAAGACGCTGAACACTGGTAGTTCGGTCCGAGGTTCGAATCCCGCGAACGGGCTGGCTGCATGGGCGTTTTCGTGGTTTTCCCCATGTGTAACGTGTATACGAGCCAGTTTCCCTTAGAAAGTCCTCCACGATGGCATCCTTCCCGTTAGGCAGATAGCCCTCGTGTGCTTTGCCATAATTAAATAATCTAACCTAACCTATTATTAATATTTTAAATACTAATGACACTAAAGTGTAGATGCCAAAAAATCATCTATTTGCCTCGATGATCATTCGTTGGCGCACTTTCAGCTTCATTTTCCTTGACAATTCGGATAAATGGAAGTAATTGCATTCTATGACATAAGAATCATTTTAAATCTTTATTTCATAACGTAATAAAAGTTCAGATTATGAAGTTAGATATTTTAAATTTTTAAATAACACCGCTTGTGTGACTGTTTCTCAGTTTATTTAAAAATATTATATCGTTCCAACGTTCATGTGAAATTTTCTCATTGTATGTAAAGCATTGTCTATAACATGAATATTCTCATATTAAATGCATGTATAGTCGCAGTGATAGTAAATTTCACAGTAAAGAAAAGTGCAAAAATGTGCTTGTATACTATATTTCTGATTATCCGAAGTTAGATCATTTGTATATTTTCTCTAACAGATTATTTGTGTTATTTTCCTTAATCAGATCATTCGTACGTTTTGCGAAACAAATATTTAATTTTCCCGCAATTTCCAAATTTTTTGTGCATTTCTCCTTACAAGAAGATTAGCAATAGAAACGTCAAAATACCAGAAAAAAACCTCCACTCTGCTCTGCTTTCACCTCGCAACTGTGCGTTTCAAAACAAACAAAAAACCATCCTCTTAGGCATTGATTCTCTATAAGCTTTTGCGGTAACAAGTCGTAAAAGCCGTGCCTTGTTGCTAGGAAACCAAACCATGCTACGCCATATAAACTGTTACACGTATTTTGCCTATATGTTTTAACCGTTCACTTTTACGCCAGCGTGATATAAGAGTCGACCAATCCTAGCTATTCAGACATAAACTGTCATTCGGTCGAAGGTTTCGCTGAGTTTTACCTGTACATTTATTCACGCGCTAATTTATCTCGTCTATTTGGCTAAATCCTGTTTTGTAAGTATTAATAGGCTTAATAACTTACGTTAAGCCTATGACAATTTAATATAAGACTTTCATAAAAATCTACAGTTTTATTCTGAACATGATGAAACTTGGCACGCTTGACCTTCAAAACAAGAGGAAGGTCACTGTCTACGTAAGATTTCTCAAAAACCCTCCTACGGTGTAGGACTCTTCATATACATAATATTTTACGCTAATTTAACGAACTTTTGATTAAAAATTTAAAGATATAAAAACTTCGTTTTGCAAAGCGTAAGATATTTATATTTCAAATTTAATCATAAAACTCATCGATATAAAAGAAGGGTATTGCCACTCACGAAAACACAATTTATTTATTTGTCTTTCGAATTTAAGAAACAAACTCAAGGATTTCAGAGAAATATGTTGCCATTGCCCAAATTAATATATAATCTATATATCAATAACATGGAAATAACAATGATGAGCTACTGATATTTCTAAAATTAGAATTTTCGGAGCCCTAAAGAAGTCTGCAAAGAAAGAAGAAAAAATAAATAAATAAAATAATTAAAAAAAAATCTGAAAGATTTCAGATTTTAAATTACGTCCAAAGGCGCGTTTTTTTAACGTTTCGTGTGCTACCTTTTTTTTAAATATCATTCGTACTCAAACCATAAAATTCAGTTCAAAATCAATATCGCAAAATCATTTTAAAATGAACATATCTTTAGAATTTCCGTAAGTCTCGTGCGCTGGAGATAAAAATGTTTTTTTTTTTTTCGTACAGTGTTGCCATTGCTTGCTTTGAAATCATTTAGTTTGTTAATCAGAAATTCGTTGAAATGTTACAAAACATAAAATCGATAATAAAGCAAATTTCAAATTCAAAATTAGGGCTTCCAGATGCCCATATTCGCAGTAGGATTACGTCATTCAAAATTCGATGGCTCTAGGTTTTATCACAATGCGAGAAACATGCATACATTTATGCAGATTTTTCATTTTTTTAAATTTAATGCAGAGCGATAACATTTAGTGGCAACAATTTGAAAAGTGAAACGGGCATTCAGAGTGATTCAACGCAAAATCGCAAAACGAAAGTAATAGTCCTTCGGGACTAAATCCCTTTGGACTAACAATTAAAAATTATTTAAATTAAAGTTAAAATTCAATAAATAAAATTTAATAACATATCAAATTAATGATAAATAGCTAACTAATAAAATAAAATATCGGACCTTGTTTTATTTAGGGCTACGGCGAAAATTACAATTTCACTCAAAAACTAAAAAACTAAAAAATAGCTCATATAGCCTCTGACAGTATTTCAGCCTGGAATACACTGTATAACGCACTACCAAGGAATGACAAAAACACAATATTACATATAGACAGATGATAAAAAAGACTCTTCGTTTTCCAACATATCAATAAAAAAAAGGTAAAACCGTTGAAGCATCGCTAATGGAAAAAAAGAGAGAATACTAAAAACATAAGGAGAGTATGGAAATTTTTAACGGAGAATTGTAGAGTCGAAAACAAAGACAGAAGAGGTCAACATGGTCTTACCGCGATCTCCTGCCGATATGATTCTAGCTGTTAAGCAGATGTGACACGAGGGGGGAAAAAAAAAACTTACCCTGAATCCGACCCTATAACAACGTAAGGAACATGAGGCTCTATACAAGTGACAATTTTCTTTCTCCAGATTTGTTTACATTGTTCCAAAAGCCTGCTTTTTCTTGGGGAATAACTAGCGTTGTAAGTGCTCACGTTTAATACTTTCGCGGATGAAAACTTTTCACGTTCTCATAAATTCATTGCAATTCCTGAAGAACAAGCCTTATACATATAGGTGGAGAGCTTTTCCTTCCTTAGAGTTTCAATCTCCGTCAAAGGGTTTGTTTCTCTGGAAAACACAGGTATGCATTCAGAAGTTAGAATTGATTTTTAAGGATTATTTGTTATTAAATTAAAATTTTTCTGCTGGAATTATGGGGCATTTGCATAAAAATAAGCACCGGAGCCCTTTTATTTAAGACTCTGGTGAGCTCCGACTAGAACTACGACTTACTTTAAAAATTGATAGGTACCGGCTCAATTTAAGCTCTGAGTTTACCTCTTCACTAAAGTTTACCATTCAAAAATCAATGAGAAAGGAATTTTTAATGTTAATAACTTTCGCAATAGCTATTATTTCAATTAAATAATTCATGACACAGAATTTCATTTTATAACAATGCATTCAGACGCTTTATTTTTGGGACCGATTTAAGATCGTCTTTGGCAAATATTTCAAATGCATTATAATACAAAATGTTTAATATACACATGGGGACTTCTAATGTTTAATTTTAAGTATCTCTGCAATTGTTCTTATATCATTTCCTTTTCATATTAGCAAAACATCAGTGCTGCAATGTAGCCATATCTGAAAGAAATAGATTTGAAAATATTTGTTCATTAAATAATATTTTACACTATCCGATATTGCATATTTTTCATATTTCACAAAATCCTGAAATGAACATGTGAAATCAAATCATAATACACTTTTGGGGTATTTTTAGGGTACTCCAAAAGCTTACGCAGTTTGGGGTATTACATCTAGAGTTCTTGAATCAGTTAAATTTTTTTAACTGGGAAAAGAAATTAAATTTTGAAACTTTCAAAATGCAAGTTCCATTCCACATTTAATCTGCTAAAGCGTGGACTGGATTAAAATTCCTCTCCATAATACCTAAGAGTCTTAATGAATACGTGTGTAAGTTCTAGTAGGCTGTTAAATGAGTTTATCATTTTGAAATTACCTTATGATTAAAATGCTATTCAATCACATTGAGTATATTCCCAATTCAATCTGCAGGAAATTGTACCATTCTGAGATATACATCATGCGTCTTTAATATCTGGTTATTGATGATGAAATCGATTTACTTTTAAACCTCCTACTTTTTGGAAGTGTAGAAAACACCAGGTTTACAATTCGGTAATTTGTTTGGCTAAATCGGAACTAATTTAATTAGTTAAAAATAACTACTGCGACACGAGCACATGAACAGAACACTTGTTTCCAGCAGCTGAACAACATACTGCTAATTACTCTGTTATTACTGTTTGAATGATGGCTAATAAAATTGGCATTTTGCCGTACACACAAGGAAAAGAACTTGTAAATTCGTTTTCTGTCTCTTGATTACAATCATCATCAGGTCCTTGAAGTGTCTAGAATCGGACTACAACAAATAAATTTCATTGACAACAAAATTCACATCGATCCGTGTACAGCTGATGTTAATTTCCCGCAACGAATTGTTGACTGACAACATTGACGTCTTCCGCCTTTCACGAGCGGATCTAAGTTTACAGTCTCATACCAGAACTTACATGCATTTATTACATGCATATTTTATGTGTGAGTTGCTGTCATTTGTATAGATACTTTGGTTGGTTTGTAAGTTACATCTTTGATTACGAACTGATAGTTCTAAAATACTTAATGGGAAAACTATTTAAGAGATAATATGTTCTTAAAGAAATACTAAGATGCATCTGCTTATTTTCCGTAATTATTGCCGAACCTTATTTTTTCAATGAAAAGAGGCAAGTTATTTCAGAGAAATTTTCCTTTCAAATAATTTATGGGATGTTTATTTTTGTAAAAAGATTTGGAAATGTCTTATTATTTTCCAATCATTGCAAACAATAAGATCACTCTTGAATATATTTTGCACAAAATAAACGTTAAATTTTCTTTCTGAGGCCTTTTAGTGGGTAAGATAGGATAGGCTATGGGGAAAGGTTTCTAAATACCATAAAGGAAATAATGTGCAGTTGTAATAAAAAAGAATATTTTATTTTTATTGCATTTATATATACTTTGCTGTTGTTATTGTTGTCTTGCCCATGAATATCATGGAAGAATGGTTGCCAGGGCCTCAAGGAGGTTGGACTTCTACTTCCATCCTAGTTTTGAGGGGCAGCAAACCGGAGGGTGTGGTGCGAAGTCTCCCAACCCTCTCCCCTGCCACCAAACCCCGCGAGAGGACTTTCGGCTCGCCATATATTTAGAGTGCCCTCATGCGCAAAGACACTATAGATTTATAAGCATCCATGCCTTCTCCGGGATTGGAACCTGGGCCCTTCGGTACCACAGCAAACTCTCCTAACCACTTTACCATCTGGGCGGCTTATATGTACTTTAAACGCCCTATTAACCAATCATAAGTTTCCAGCTATAACAACCCTCCTTTGGAATGCTGTGTTAGTGGCAGTCCATCGCAGTTTATTGAAGCTTTGTTACTTTCTTCACCATCTTGTAGTATCCAGGTAGTTGATCAATTCTCTCCAAAGTAGGGTACACAAAGTGATACTTGGGGATACATCAAAAAGTAGGCTCAGGATTACTTATAAGTATATCATCGCGATCTTCGAAAAATAAGGCCTTGTAACTCTCTCGTGACGTCACCACGAAGTGTACGAAGAAACCTAACTCATTCATTGGAAGCGAGTGAATCTGTCGCTTTGGGAAAGGCTTTTAGACTAATGTTTATGCTCTTCATGGTGCCTTGAAGAGCATGAAGAAGCCTATCCCAAGTGCCAAGCCAGTGTATCAGTGTGAGAGCGAGGTTTACTCATTGGTACTGTATCTGGTTTCACTAGTGTCTAGGGATTCAACAATGGTTGGGGATTCATAATGATTGGGGAGTTCGACATCATAAATGCACCGGCTTTAAAGTGCATATTAACATAGAAAATCGCAGCAAAACCGTCAAAGAATTGCCAAACTAATTATACTAATGAACTACTAAAGGGCAGCAATTGTTAAATACATACAGAGATGATCAATAAATAAAAATTTGCTACTTTCTCGGAAGCACTGATATTCTGTTTCCTGTCTACCAGACTGAATAAATTTGACCATTATCCATTCTACTCGAATATTCAGCAGAATCTCTTTCCC
>KK120064.1:0-47313 GCA_000611955.2 Stegodyphus mimosarum | reverse complement strand
AATTAAAGAAAAAGCCGAATTTTTGACCCAAAGGTTTTATCAAATAAGTGTGTTAATTTCATACATTATTCAATGAGTTACAGGTTGAAATTACCTTAAAAATACATTGTAAATTATGCTGCACATATTTTAACTAACTCATAAATTTTAGACTTAAGTAGCTGTAGGATACTCGAGCAAAATATCCTACAGCCATTTAAGCATAAATTTTCCAGTCTAATACATTTGCAATAGTAGATGGTGGTAGAACAATGAAACTTCTCCAATCCAATACTTCTGCAATAATAGAACAGTAGAATTTGTCCAGTCCACTACATTTGCAACAGTAGAACTTATTCAATCCAATACATTCGCAGTACGGGAACTTGTTTGGTCCAATACATTCGCAATGGTGGAATTTGCCCAGTCCAGCACATGCATAATAGTGATTCACCACACATGAAATTAAGGATAATCTTAAGGATTCACTAACACAGAATGCCTTTCAATAATCGTTATGTAGTGTATTGCACTGTCAGCGCTAAAGAATTCAAAGATCCCTAACAAACAAGATTTAATTAATTAGAAAGAGACATTTGACCCGAATTGCATTTAAGTCATACGATTCCAGAAACAAGGTACTAATGTGGAAAAAAAAAAGGCACAAAAGTTTCATCCTTCCGATTCTTTGTCGTTACCGATTAAAGGAGTGGTGGCTGTGTCATTATAATTGGGATGTTTACATAGCAGAGTTTAGGTAATTGATTTCCCGTGAACACTGCGGTTCCTTTGAAGAGGTTGTAAGGTATTTTCTCCCTCCTTCCAGTATGCTTTCGTGATGCAACGGTAGCAAACTCGGTGAGTATTCAAGAAGTCCAGTTTCGAGCCCCGGAGAGGGCACTGCTCATTTTTCTTGTTTCCTGCTTCAAAAATAACCTAATGACTCTATAAGGTTTATAAAGTCTGTTTTCTCTCCACCCAGCATGCCTTCGTAGTGTAACGGTTGCAAACTCGGTAAGTATCAGAGAGGTCCCGGTTCGAGCGAGGGCATAACTCCTTTTTCCTGTGTTCTTCTTCAAAATAACCTAATAACTCTACAATGGTATTTTCTTACTCCTTTATGCCTGTCTTGATGATGTAATTGGGTAGCACCTATGGCTAGCTATCAAGAGATCCGCTGTTCGAATCCCGACGAGGGCACTGCACACTATTTCGCGTCTCCTGCATCGAAACCTAATGTGTTTACTGATTTAAACGTCGTTGTTGGTTAAATCGATCGAGTGATGTTAGTACCTTACCCAGACAGAAATAAATATTTCAAGAACACATTTCTTTGTGCCAGTAGTTTCTTCAAGCCAAAAGTCTTAATCTTATTCTCATTTTTAGACTGATATTAGAAAACAGGATTTAAAAATGGAATACATTTCATCATTCGAAAAATACAGTTCATCGTATTTGGGATAACTTTTCTGCAAAAATATGCATTTACGCATGGAAAATGAAACCCATGTTATGATTATTGAAGCGTTGTCAATCATATATTCATAACTATAGTTTAATAATAATAACAATTTATTCACTCTTTCTATCTACCCATACATCTATTTATTGATTTCTTTGTCTAATTACTTCTGCCTCTGTACATGAGTATGTATTTGTATATTTGTAAATGCGAAGTTTCTGTTGATCATGCCTCAACTACAAACGAGAATCAGCCATTAGGTATATAAAAATACAAATAAATTTTTATACTAAAAGAAACAAGTGCTAAAACGCCTCTTAAAACATCTCCACTAAACAAAGGGGTTAGCGTGATTATGCCCATCATCAGATGGCATCGGAAGCAGCCCTACCTAATAACATCAAGTTGGTGTCTGGATGTTGACGTCTGTGAAGGGATCTTCCGCTTGACGCTTTCGGATAATTGGGAGATAATTAGGGTCTTGTCGTTATCTGGAAATATCCACGTTAAATCGGCCTTGATAAGCTGAATGGGTAAGGTGTTAGGAACGAGCTGCTTGTTGAGTTTTTTATTCTCCACCCTTTTCAATCCCCTGTCTTTTTAAATGTAGAGATTAACTCTGCATTACGCCATTGATGACTGATGGCCTTTGACGTGTTTGTAATTAATGAATTGTAGCATAAATATTTGTAAAGATTCGGTTTAAAATGTCAGATTCGAGCTTCATCATTTGCTGTAGGTTCAATACCTTTATACCGAGTTTAAATTTGCAAAATAAAGTTTATTTAAATCTTTGGTTTTAACTGCGTGATATTTCAGCAAGTGGTCAGCGGAAAAACTGGTTTATTTCCTTGTGGTTTACAATGACTGATTTTGTTCAATTAATTGTACGATATTTCAACAAATTCCAGCAATATTAGATATTAAATGGGGACAATTATTTATTTACACCCCAAAATGAATTATACACATAATATTTAACCTCATCGTATTTATTTGTACTTTTAGAATTTTTTTTTACTAAATGATTCAAAATAAAATAAATTAGTTCATTTGGAGAAATTACCGAATTGCATGGAATTTTTTTTTAAATAAGTTTCTAATTTCGAAGAGAATAGCGATAAATATACTTGCATCTAATTGGGAAGACTTGTAATAAAGATTTCTGCCATTCCACTTCGAAATTTTTAATTGAATTTAAAATTTCTGTACTGCTAATTAGACATTAATTTATTTTCACTCACGAAAATCATCCTTATTTAATGATAAGGTGCATTATCGATATTTTTATAAAGAATTCTGGCCGACCATTTGTAAATTATGCTAAAGATAAGACATTTATGTTTTTCATTCTTCTATAGTTCATCAGTGTTGTGATCACAAGAAAATTTTAACGATTCTAAATGGATAGAATATTTAAATAAATAAATAAATAAATAAATGTACATAAACTTTACATATAAGATAAATATAGTATTGCTAGCTAAAGATAGTGCTTAAATTTCTTGTTTTACGTTGGGACAAATATGTAGAGACTGGAATTTCCTATTATGTGTTTTCTGAATTGTTGAATATTACTCTTATTTATAAGGATCTATATACCATGTTACCTAATTTGACGCTTAAATTAAAGTATTAAAAATGATTCTGAAATGTCTAAAAAATATTTTTAGTTACCGATAATAAAAATACTTTAAACTAATTTCTTTACATACAATAGTTCCTTGGTTCCCCTAGCATTTGAGCCCCTGGTTCTAAAAATTAAAAAAAAAAGCTTGCATCATTCCCTAAGTTTAAAGAACGAGCTTCCGTAAATTTTAAAATGTATTTGTCCACGTAGTGATTTTTTCATTGCAAAGATAAAAACCTCGCAAACTGCCAGCGAAGGTCACACAGAAACTTTCCCTTCTAACTGTTGAACTTTATTCCAGCTTACTACAAGAACAGATCTATCACAGCAAAGCAAACAAGACACTCAAATTAATATTTCTCAGAGAAAGCTGCTTACTCACCTACTCTAAGTATTTATGGATGATTTGAAGCCTAAGGAGTAGCAGAGGCAACAATAAGGTAGAAATTCAAATTAGAGGGAAGTAGAAATGAAGATATCTTAACAAATACTGCAATGTTAATATTACAATTGTAATGCTAATATTACTATTGTAATGTTAATATTACTAAATAAATATTATAATGTTAATATTATTAATGGAATGTAGGCTTCTTTTAAAAAATAATATTGTGACAGCTACCTGTAATTTGTCCATCAATACTTTTCCTGAATATTCGAATTATTAGCTTTATTCTCCCCTCTCGATTTTCAGATGATATAATTAGTGAAAAAAGGGATGAAAATAATGTATATAACAATAATTAGAGGGAAAGCTTGTTCATTTTTATGCACTGTTGAGAGATTCAGGCCATAAGTTGCACTCACAAGTATCGTCAGATTGATCGAAATGATATAAAAGAATGGAGGAAATTGATCAGAATGATGGAAAAGAATTCAAAGCAATATCTTATGCCCCAAAATAACAACAATGGAAAGCCTTTCTTTCATTCCCCTTTTTTCATGTGTGCACAATGTAAGGAAAATATCTTTTTCTAATTGCATAAGCAAAATCAATCTAGGGTCACAAGTATATCCAGAATGCGCAATAAAATCTTTTTACTGTGTATCTACTATAAAAAGCGCATACTCACATAATGCACATCATACTCACAAAAGGTTGCAGTGGAATAGCAAAAACGACAACAAGCAATACAAAACACCGACGAAAACGACCTGTTAACTCAACTATTATCTAATCCAATGACCTCACATTGCATGCGACACGAATGCAAGATGCTGACGCGTCTAAAATTTCTTTTAACAAAATTAAAATATTTTTTAACAAAATAAAAAATGTTTTCAATAAATCTTTAATTTCACTCACTGAAAATTTATCCAAAACAAGAAGAAAATATAATAATATTGCGGAGAAAAATTTCCAAATTTATATTCCTTTACTGTCTAAAATCTAATATAGTCGCGCAAACGGTATAGTGGTTAAGGGAGCCTACTGCGGTACTGAAGAGCCCAGGTTCGAATCCCGGAGAAAGCATGGATGTTTGTAAATGTATAGTGTCTTTGAGGCACGGGGACTATATGACGAGCCGGAAGTCTTCTCGAGAGGTTGATGGTAGGGAAGAGGGCTGGAAGACTCTCGGGTCCGTTCTGCCCCTCTCTTAAAACTGGGGTGGAGCTGAGCTTAAGACTGGCTGTTACTTGTATGGTAATCAAGGCTGTTGCCATTGACAAGCGCAATATTGCTCTTCTTGTCACGATACACTTCATGGGCTTGTTCTGATGCAACTGTCAGACAAGTGAGATAAGTCACAACAACAACGCAAAATCTAATGTTTTGGACCTGCAAGACACTTTTGTTCATTACACTTTGTTCTTCAAATATACTGTAGAATAATTTTTTAGAATTTAAGAAAGCCGCAATGCCGGGTTCGAATTCCGGACTTTCCGAATACGTGTGGAAAGTGCTTCCGGTTACACAACTAAAGCATGCGTAAAGGAGGGAGAAAATGCCTTATAATATTAGTAGCTAAATATTAAATTTTCGGACTGACATTTATTTAAATGTATTCCAACATGCTTAATTAGTCATTAAGTAATTAATTTTAATTTAAACTAAAAATAAACAAAAATGTGTAAAGCTTTTACATACAAGCTTTCACATTTTCTCAGTTTACAGAAAAAACTTTCCATGTAGGGCAAAACTTGAGAATAAATAATGAGAATATAACTTCTCGGTCTTATTTCTTAAATTTTCCTTCGACGCATAAATAAAAATACATATGTATCTATGTCAAAGATTATAAATTTCTTTTTTCTTATTAATTATCAATGTGAAAAACGCTGTTCACATATAATTGTAACGAAGCGATTATTCTTAGAGCAAAGATTCGTAATTTAGCTTATTTATTTTTGGACAAGTGCGAATAAAAGTTAATCAAGTTTTAAGCTTCAAAATTTTGAATAAGATTTTATCGCGCTGAAAATTAGTTAGTTCCATTTATAGATTTTTCTGGTGCGTTATCCATGCTCATTTTTGATGGTTATGAAAATAATGTAAATTTGGATTTCAAATAAATAAAGCCATGAATTTTTGGAACAACTACCCAATTTGCAAAAAATACAAAATTGAAATGTCTTCGCTGGCCGCATAAAATTGCTTTGGACGCCGCATGCAGCAAGCGGGTAACGAGTTTGAGACTACTGAGGTAATTCACGTTAAGAAGTATCTCAAGCTTATTACTGAACTTGATACTACTGAACATATATAATTATCAGCAGTTGCCCTTGTTGATTCGTGTCGTTTCATCCTTCGCCATTTCTTCCGTAGCTCAAAATCGTGGCGTTTCATCCGCCGCCTTTCACCGCCGATTCTCACCAGCGGCCGACCTGTAAAGTCTTTGAGCATGGTATGGACGTTCTCTGTATGGGCATTTTCGCGGTTTTTCCCTCTGTATTACGTGTATATGAACCAGATTCGCTTAGAACTTTAGAAAATCTTCCCGAAGGCATCTCTCCTATCAGGCAGATAGCCTTTCATCGTTTTACCATAATCAAATGAACCAAACCTTTGTATTATTATTATTTGTGTATGTTTTGATAAATATTGACAAAGTAAAATTTTTAATTTATTTAATATTTTTGTTTTATCATTCTAAAATTTTATTAAAAAAGTGCTCTCAGCCATCAGCTGCTTTCAAATCGAGCATTTGGTCCTAATGGAATTTGTGTTTGAGACCGAACACCTATTCAAAAATAGGTAAACATGAGGTAACACAGTAACTTTTTATTATTCCTGAAGATTTGGTTTTTCCCCATTGTTTTGCCAATAAAGGAAGATATGTAAAAAGGTGAGTTCAGTGCAGTGTTAACCATTTGCGCAGAATTTGAAACAATACTGATTTATTTATACTTAAGCAAAAAAAGCAAGGTTTTAAGTAAAACTCTCTAGATTTCGCAGGCAAGTCCATCTTCTTCAGGAGCAAAATATCTACCCCAAAGTAAGGCTGCTTTTTTGCCTAACTTTTTAAATGCAATACTGGTGTGTTTCCCTTCCATTTTAATATTGGTTGAAATGATAATAATACAAATAGACAAAGAAGGTGTATTTACATATACTGATTAAGTTAAACAATCAAGATGAAATCCATACAATATTAGTCAATATTTAGAGCATTTAAAAAAATAAGAGAGAGAATTTCGTTTCTTTCTCATCCTCCCAAAGTCCGTGAGTAATTCTCCGTAGGTCGACAAAAAATTTTTAATAGTTTTTTTTTTTAATTTAGCCCCTTTCCATGAAAAAATTCAGCTCGACAATTCAGCTGTCCTGAAGAATTTCATTAAAATTTTTACTGGGAAATTTTGCTTAACAGCTTCCATTTCCGTTTAATTCTCTTACATGTTTTAAGCTCTTCTGGCTCTTCGAATATCAACTCCTGGGATAATGATATAAGGATATTTCATCTGCTTTTGCTTCGTGATTTTGTCGCCTGGGAAGGTCTTTGAATTTATCATCGTCTTGGTATACAGACAAAAAATGTCAAAAACAATTTTAAAGAATGTCAAAATGATACAAGAGAAATAAATTCAAACTCTGTGCTTATTTTTGAAGATAACTTTTAAATCCCCTCCTTAAATCCCCTCTCCTTGCTGTGCGCGTAAAACTTTCGATCATACATCTTCAATCGTACAGGTCTACTTAATAGCTCTAGCTGCTGTGATGTAGAGAGTATAAAAAGATTTTTGAAATGCAAAATAAACTTTTATAGTTCCTTCTTACTTCATATGCTCACTTCTTATACGCAAAAGAAACATTTATTGTTCTAAAATGCTTTCTAAATTATTTTTATTTAGGAAACTATTCTCTCAACCAGCATCGCTTATTAGAGGAAAGTTCGCAAACATTTTACAATTTTGGGAACTTCGTCTTGAAGCATGTATTTTAGAATAAACTGCAGAAATTCAAAAGCATCACCCAACCACGTTCCTGTTTCATTTTTTCTACCAATAACGGAAATGAAACTCTGAAATAATTCTCTCTTAATGAAGAATTATTCCTTATTAATGTCATAGAGATCATAATTTAATTGATATTTGTAATTTGCATTCAGAAGTTTCGGCGGAATCGAAGGGTATAACAAAGATATGTACTGTTGAAATCCCCTGGCGAGCTGAGTAAAAGCCGTTTTCTTCCTCAATTCAATTCGGAATGCAATTCAGAATTTCATTATTCCTTACTTGCTTCGACGACGCACGCGAAAATTGTCGCTTCCCAAAAGGTGCTCCCCAAAGCGGTTCGCGCTCTTCTCCCCTCTAGGCAGCAACACCACTGCCCAGAGTTTTACGATCAATTATAACTGTAGTCACACGTTATTCCAGTAATCGTTTATTGTGCAGTGTCCCTTATTTGTTAAGAGATGTATAAGATGGAGCAAAACACCCATTCCTGTCCTGCAAATGAGCTGCTTGGTTCATCTATTAACAGGGTCCACCAACGGCCGAGCGTTAAATTCGCTGAACACTGGTAGTTTGGTTCGAGGTTTGAATCGCACGAACGGGCTGACTGCATGGGCGTTTTCGTAGTTTTCCCCATGTGTAACGTCCATATGAGCAAAGTCGTCCACGAAGGCATCCCTTAGGCAGAAAGCCCTAGTGTGCTTTTCAGTAATCTCGGTAAGACAAACCAAACCAACCATCTTTGAACAGATGTGTCCCAGGGACTTGCCACATGTCGTGAAGTGAAGGGGCAAGCCAAGATCGGAAATTAAAGAGTAAAGCATGCGAGTAGTGAAATTACCGAATTAAGAAAATATCTGTTGTAAGAAACAAGATTCTACAGAAGATTTTAATTCAAAACAAATTCCGAAGGTTTTAGGGCTGAGTTTTGTAAATTAATTTCAGTTTTTCTTGATTACGAAAAGTTAGGCATTAGTTACTATTCACGTATTTCTGCTCTAGTTTTTTAGCGCTAAATTTTGAAAATTTTTAAAATATTCGCAAAATCTCCCTCCACCTCTGCTGCACATAGTTTTTTTCATCCTTGATTATTTTATTTTCATTGACTGTATTCATTTTGCATTTTTATATTAGCATTTCAACCATTTTACTTTTCCTAACACGTAGTTTGTGAAAATCCTTCATTAAGCTACCCGGACTGGCAGGTGTAATCACACTTAAGACATTTTCCAAACATGTGATTTTTTACCTTACTTCTGTTATTTATGTTCCAGTTCATTGTAGTCGTATATACTGCTGACTCATTCAGACTTTTGAAATGCGGATCTTTTGCTCGTCATCTTCTTCGTTTCTCGGATGTCCTTCTTGGGAACTGCGGTCAAGATATATTGATGTGAGGTACAAATCGTCTTTCTTTATAATTCTTTACAAGCTAGTTGAGCTGCGCTACATATCTGGTTGAATTAATTTCGGATATCTGTCAGATACTGTAATGTTAACATTACTATACATTCTTATCGGGTTGCAGATTTCTTTTGAAGGAACAATATTCTGATTCTATAATTATCAGTAATTTATCTGATTACTTTTCATTTGTTATGTTCTTATTGTAACAGCATTCTTGGGAAATTTAATTATTCGAATATTTACCCCTTTCGATATTCGGACAACAAAATTAGTTGAAAAATCAAAGGAATACGAGAGATAATATTGCAACTAATGTGCTTTTAATGAAATTTTGTATTATGGGGTGAAAATAATTTTTCATAATTTCAGCCATTTATTGCAAGTATGTAACTGAAATATTATATAAAGCTATTGAAAACTGCTGTGGAAAATTTCTTTTACCAAATTCTAACAAAGCTTGTCTACGAAGTTCAACGAAAGCAGAAGCGGTTGAACAAATTACTTAGACACGCTTGTCGTGAATTAGCAGCCAGTGCCCTTGACTGCAACCGTATCTTAAAATGAAATAAGATCATTGGCTCTTCTGATCTGAAATAGAATTCCAAGCATTGGAAATAAACGAAGCGAAAACAATCATGGCGGCAGAACAGAATGGAAAAACACCATAGGGGTAGACGAAGAGTCGATGGCCAAGAAAGTATGCAAGAATGTCGAACTCAAGATTGGAATTCAGGACGGACGGCGTTCATATCATCGACAGCTATTGTCATGTGGGTGGAAAGATTTTAATGAGAGTAAATTATCATATTGCATATATCTAGGGTAAGTCAAATATGGATTATTCGATACTTGGTATTAAATGAACGTTGAAATAGCAGTTTAAAAGCTACAGATCTGATTTATTAAAACTGATAGCATAGTGTCTTACATGACTTTTTTTTTTCTTAATTTTAGAATAAATATAATTTGTTCTAAATTATAAACTCTGAAACAAAAAACAATCTGTAAGGTCATTCTATACATTCCATTTTTAAGGTAAGAGTATTAATGGGGAAAGAAAAGAGTAATTTAATGACTGAAACGCACATAAAATGATTTATAACATTTGGAACAGTTTTACATTTGGCATCATTGTCTGTCGATATGCCAGGATTAGTGAAGTTTAGTCTGAATTATTCTTTCAATTTATATATTTTTAAGGCTGGAATTTTACATTTAGTTACATTTGTAAGCTTACAATTGTCATTCAAATTCAGAAAATAGCGCCAAATTTTTTGCAATGGTAGGGTATCCTAAGAAGATGTTTTATGCAAATTTGAATAACTAGTTCATATTTATTTTATTTATTGTTAGCCCAAAACGGATATTAATTTCGTTTTGGCAATTTGCGTTGATTCCCTATAAACGGCGAATCACTTTTGAAATTTTATTTTTGGCTTTCAAAATTTTCCCGTATTTGATGATCCCCTCTTTTGATGATTAAATTTTATTATTGATGATGTGGAGTTAAAGGCTTTGCCCTAGTGTACTCCGTAACTTTAACTTCCTTGACCCTTGATCCTTGACTTTTGAAATTGTTGCTACCAAATATTATTGCCATGTATTATATTTAAACAAATTAAGTAATGAAGAATCTGCATAAATGTATGTATGTTTCTCGCATTGTGACAAAACAACAGCACCTAGAGCCATCAAATTTTGAATAACCCAGCCAAATATGGGCATCTGGAAGCCTAAATTTGGAATTTGGAATTTGTTTTATTATCTGTTATTATTCGAATTAGAACTAAGGCGCTAAGAACACTTGTTTGGTTTTTGATATACTCTATTTATACTACAAAATGTGAATTACGTTGTACAAAAATGAAAAATGCGAATTTTAGTGATTACATTTTTCATTGTTTGTCCTATTAACATTTATTCTAATATACGTTTGTAGATGTACACTATTCGCAGTTTTCTTTTCTCCCTACTTTTAAGTTCTCTTCAACCTGTAGAGACTTTAGGTATTTTTGAAAGCAGAAGAGATGAAAAATGAGCAATGCCCTCGCCGGGACTCAAATCACGGACCTCTCGAATGCGCGCCGAGTTTGCTTGACCGTTACACCACGAAAGCCTTGCTAAGAAGGCGGAAGAAATACCTTATAAACTCACAACTAATTTTATGCGAATTTTCGAATAAAAATTAGCATTTAGTTAAAAATTAGGAAATGTTTAATTGCTTAATCGAACAAAATAATTTGTTAGTTCAAACGGTTCACTTCACCTTTACAAATAGCTGAAAATTCTCTGGTCCTTTCAAAGAGCAGGTGGCCCCATCAGCGGTCGATCGGTCAATCGCTAAACACTGTTCGAGGTTGGAATCCCCCCGAACGGGCTGGCTGCGTGGCATTTTCGTGGTTTTTTCCATGTTAAACGTGTATAAGAGTCGGTTTCCTTAGAACGTCCTTCACGAAGGCAGCCCCTCCTGCAGGCATATAGCTCTCGAAGCTTTACCTTAATCATACGCTTCGAAGCAAGAAGCACTCAAAAAATTTTCAACAGACCTCCTTTTCTGAATTATACTTTTTTTAAAATTTTGATACTTTTACTCTACTTTGGATCTTACATTTTGTTTTAAATTAATTTAAATTTGCTTTTTTTTTTGCACTTTTTGTAATCGTCCAGGTGAAGTTAAAATTTTTTTGGCTGCTCCTTGAAAAAGACTAAAGAAATTTCAATTATTTGTTATTCCATATTATTGTTTTGTTATTATTTTGCTGAGTTTTTTGTTTTTGCTTCAATTTTGAATTATGTTCTTCCTATTTGATTGCTGACTACCTACTTTTTTTTAAATTATTACCCCTTCATTATATACTACAAAAATATTATTTATACATCTATAATATTTTTCTTTTAAAATACACAAATTAAGTATGTAATTATAGTTTTGAAATTTAAGTTATACTTTAAAACCATCATACCGAAACACCAGCGAAGTTATTCTGTTTTCTGAAACACTTTGAAATCTCTCAAATGTATTTCAGTAACCTCTTAACTCCGAAAATTACTTGTTGTTTCCTTCATTTTAATGGTTCGTTCTTAACATAGCTTTTTAAATGTCTTAGGGGACAGCTTTGGCACGCGATAATCATCTAACATCTACCACAGTAGCTCATGCGTGAGGTAAAACCCGTGATTTAAAGGAAAACATTTTTAAAAAAGTTACTTTTCGTGTAGAAAACTATTCATTATCCTATAATAAAATGCAAGAAATGTTTACTTAGCGAGGAAAATATGCCATGAGAAAAAAATAAAACAAAAGGTTTTATTATCACTTGACTAGTTTCAACACATTGTCTTACACGAGGGTGTTTTGCAACAATGATGACTTCAAATTATATTTGAGGTTGACGAAGGAAATTTGCAATAATTTTAGTAGAATTCCAACGCTTTTGCAATAGTAGTTGACTTTTCCTTAGTCATAAGAGTCTTGGTTCTATTGTGTGTAACATCCATTTCCTGTTCCTAGCATTTTCTGTGCCTTAGCTCTTCTTTAAAAATATAAAATGACTATATAAATTAGAAGATTTCGAAATTTTCATTTTGAGCGTATGTCTGCAAGTTTTTTTTTGCAAATCTACAATCATTCCATCCATGTACTGGAAAACTAACAGAAGAGGAAAGTGGAAAATTTAGCAATTAAATAAATGTGAAAAAGCATAAAAATTATATTTTTACTTAAGAAGTAAAAAGAAAGCATTGTAAACGCGAAAAATTTCGGGTATCCTATTTCAACGGAAATATCCATTTTGACCGCTTTCGAATGCAATTTAACAATGTTTTTGCGTGACATCTGTACGTCAAGAGGAAATAAAGGACTGTTTTTCCTCAAACGAATTGTAAAATGATTTAAAATAGATTCAGAAGATAATTTTTTGCGGCGTCTGTACGTACGTATGTATTTATCTCGCATAACTCAAAAACGAGTAGCCTCAGAACGTTGAAGTTTTGAGTATAGGATTGCTAAAACATGTAGATGTGAATCTCCTATTTTGGTTGCAATCGGCCTTTACTCGGCTCAGTGAGCTCAGTTTCTTTATTCCTATATGTTTGTAAACTGCGCATTTTTGGCATTAAAAAATGATTGAATTATGTTGTTCTTATCTTCCGGTTAAGGTTTTTATGCCTTTAGTTAACCTGCATGTTATAGTTATAGAATTATCAACAATTTATTTAAGTGCGGCTCGGCTTATTTTTTTTTTGGGGGGGGGGCATAGCCAGCATATTTGTTTACATTTGAAACTTAGGAGAATAGTCGATTTGTTGCCAATCTAGACAAACTAAGCTCGCAACAACAAAGTAACGTCTTCTTTTATTATTGCAAATTAAAGTTTGCTTAATACATTTTGGAATTATCATTTAAGTTATGAAATTATCCCATATGTTAACTCAGCATAGCATCCACAGCAAATTAAGTCAGTTTCTATGCCTTCAGTGTCTTTTTGCCGAGTGAGACCAAAAGTAAACTTTCAGTTTTGTGCACCGAAGAATCTGCCTTCTTCTTGCCCTCTGGCCGTTTTTGCGTAGAAACTGCAATTTTAATTGTAAGAATTTTTTTTAATTGTTTTAAATGTGCTTGGTGTTTTATGTTTTTCTATATCTTTCAATTTTTAACATAGAGATTTTGAGTTTTTATGTGTTTTTAGCTTGTTGCGAAGTGAGAATTGAATTAATTGAATGAGAAATATATCTCTAACGAAATTGAAGGAAATACGTTTAAACGAAATGCAGCAAAAAATGAGTATAATTTATTATTCCGTACAAAGAAGTCATGTGGTATACACATCAGATTTTTTCAATGAATATTAGTGACCGTATTATTGCGTGCATACGGGTTAGTAATAGACTGAGTGCACACAGGTCCGATGCTAGGTTAATAAAATTTATTTTTATCAAATGGAACACCTTCAAAGTTCTGGAATTTTCCACAAAAATACTCGAACAGATGCTTCTCGAACATTCTGCTTGTACATTCTGTTTCTCAAATTTACTGGAAAACGTCGAATTACGATTGCAGCTAATATAGTCATGAATTACGTATTGTTACAGATTTTGCATTTATTTAGATATTTTTAGTAGACTTGTTATTAAATTGTTTCATTTCCCCGTGCAATGCAGCACGAGCCTTATTTTAAGAGAAAGCCGAAAAAGTAAAACATTTTAATAAATAGTAGTAGTAATTATTAGTAACATTTTAATAAATAGATATCTCGTAATTGTACTGTTTTGCTATCCAGAAAAAGCGAGAAAATAGATTTTACGACAATGTTCTCGTGCATGATTAAAAACTTATAAAAGCCGGACAGAAACATCTCAATTCAGTTGTTTAAGCGAGCTGTGGTTGTTTACTTAGTTTTGTTGTTCATTGTAGCGAATTCACGGTGAGATCGGATTAGTTTTCTTTGTAATTTGAATTGAGTTCTATTTAAAGTTTTAGTAATTCAAAATATAACTAGTATGAGATATTGCGATATTGTACGAATGTCTCTGAGGAAATATTTCAGCACTTTGTTTTACTTCTTGCTAAAAGAATAAATTTTATTAACTTTTTATCGACTTGTGCATTCAATCCATTACGAACCCGTACGCCCGCAACAATGTATTTAATTACAATAGCTATTGTGGTGATGCAAGGATAGGATCAAAATGTCGCCAAATGATCGCCAACTTTTTGACTTTGGTCATTTCTTGCCAAATTACTCGCGATACCCATTTACTCAATGTTAAATGCACTTGCCTTTGTGTTCTTTCTTTTCGGGCATAGCTCGTCATAATATTTTTCATGCTACATTACGCAGTAAAATACAACAATTTCACAAATGACTGGACAAAAATCATCTATCTATGTACGAAATTCGTACGAAAAATATATGAACAACAATGTAAAGGTACATGTTGTTGTGTAAAACGCTGAAGTTCACTGAGTTCACTGAGCCGAGTGGAAATATATATATATATATATATAAGTAAAGACATAAAGTAAGAAATTTAGAACTAGTTTTCACAAAGACGTAGCGTTTTCAGCAGTTTTGCGCGAAAATGCTAGGCACATTTACATTTTGTTTTTTAAAAAAATTTGTAATTATATATATATACACATATACACTGGTTATCCTAAATTAAGGAAAAATCACAAAAATCACGATTACTGAAAAAGTTACATGTAGAATTTTATGAAACTTACCCGCAATATACAATGCATAGTAAGGTATCAAATAACATAAAAAGAAATTACCAGACAATCAAGGTAGCATAGAAATTAGCACATGCATAAAATGAATAAATCAAAGGTGTCAGTTTGCTATAGGAAACCTTCAGTATGGAATATGGTCGCCTCTAGAAGCAATACAGCACATACAGCGATGTGTGATGCTTTCAATTATGCGGTCTATCAGTTCCTTTAGGGAGCGCGAGCCGTTGCTCTTGCAAAGCAGTTGCAATCGCGGCAAGGGTCTAAGGGAGTGGATTGAGAGCAGCCAAATGTCTCACTAAAGCTTCCCAAACATGCTCGATAGGATCTTCGGGATCGAGCTGGCCACTATATGCACATAATTGTTTCCTGTTAAAGATAATCATCTGCGATGCGAGCACTGTGTGATCTTGCGTTATCGTCCTGTAACAGGAAAGAATCACCTATAGCCCCGGTATATGGGCGCACACAAGCATCAAGGATGTCATCTCTATAAACCTGAGTATTCGCGGTTCCCTTTGGAAAGACATGGAGGTCTGTGCGTCCACCCAAACACAAACACTGCCTCTTTCGTATGCATCTCTTTGACGGATGTTTGACGGATGATAACATGTTCCAGGTTCTCTCCATATCAAATAACGCCTACTATCGCTTTCTAGACTAAACCTGGACTCATCTGTAAAGAGAACAGCCCTCCATTGATCAGGCGTCCAGTGGACATGTTGTCGTGCCCACTGCAAACGGTCCCTCCTATGGCTTGACGTGAGCGACACGCAAATGGCTGGTCGCCTCGCATACAGACTACTTTCGTGAAGCCTTCTACGCACAGTTGGCGTTGACACCAACCTTCCGGTGGCTACAGCAAGGGAGGATAGAAGAAGAGTCGGAGTGGCGGTTCTATTCTTGTGTGCCCATAGTATCAAATATCGGTCATCGGCGCTCGTCGAAGCAGTTGGCCGTCCTTGGCTGAACCTCCTAGATGCCGAATCTGTGGTTTGAAATTGCCTCCAAAATCTATGAACCATGGAAGGACTCACATTTAGCCATCTGGCCACTTCTGTTTAACTTTGTCTTGCCTCTAGTCTCCCAATGGCTCTCCATCGTAGTTCTGCAGGCAAATGATGCCTGGAGGTCATTGTTACGAATTCGCTATGTCAGATTTCTGATGTCACTATCATAGTGAAATATGTAGGCTTGCTCTCAAACATGGACTTCTATGCTCCTTGCGGATCACGTATTTCGAGTGAAGCGCCACTAATTTGCATATTGCAGTTTTACTCAGCTACTCTTATTTGGCAACATATTCAAATTTTATACGGTTTGGCTTGTTTATGAGAGAGTTATCGCTATTTTTGTGATTTTTCCTTAATTTGTGATAACCAGTGTACATATATTTATATACTTTTGGTAGGGCCGTTTGCAACCAAAATAGGAGGTGCACATTTACATGTTATAGCAATTCTATATACAAAACTTCAACGTTCTGAGTTTACTCTGTTGTGTGTACATGTTGTTGTTGTAAAGGGTGTTTCATTTTTATTATGATACTTGAGTGAGATAAGATAATCGTTGCCATAATAATAGTTTCCCAATCCAAGAGGTTCTTTTAGTCTCCAAATGGGAACTTGCACCAATTCAGTTTAATCGGAGAATCTCTTTTTAAATTTTTGCCACCAAACATTATCCCCTTGTGTTATTTTTTAAGAAATTTATTAATGAAGTATCTGCATGTATGTGAGATTGTGATAAATTATGAGAAACGACGGCACCTAGAGCCCCCAAATTTTGAATAAGGTGGTCCTCCACCCGAACGTGTGTACTTGGAACTTTGAATTTTAAAACTCAACGGTTTGAAAGAGAACAGTGGCAACACTATACAGAATAAAACATTTTTATCTCCAGCGCGCGAGACTGTCTATCAAAAATTCTAAAGATATGGTGTTTTAAATTATTTTGTTATTTTGGTATTGAATCAATCGAATTTTATGCAACGTAAGCGTCATGAACGTGATATATATATTATTATTTATTTTATTTACTGGTGAACGTGATATTATTTAATAAGTAAAGTAAACACACAAAAGTTAATAAAAAAAGAAACGAACGTTTTGTAAAGCCATCTTAGCAAAAATTCTGAAAATTGATATGATGAACTAAGAAAGATTGAAAAAGTAAAAAAATGTTATGCCAACATTTAACCCTGCGTCGATATTTCTAAACATATGCTGCTATGCTGTTCGTAAAATTTTGTGATTTTGCTGTTGAACTGTATAGAGAGCAAAGGGGAAGAAAATGATGCTTAATTATGACAAAAACAAAAAGCTGATTACCATCAATGAGTTTGTAGGGCTTCCCTTATTTTGCATAACAAATTTATTTTAAGTTTGATACCTTTCCTGAACCTCTCCACTTCCCCTTGTATTTTCTCGCCAGAATGTAAATTTAAATTTAAGTGAAGTGAGTATTTAAACGGGTAAAACTATGAGTTTATTCAGAGCGTGTTTTCACTAGCCAGCGTATATTTCGTTGCTACCTTGCTGTTACGGCAGTAAGCCTTTTGGCCATTTCGGATTATCGTCACGCCTTTTAGGTTTTCAGAGTCAACCTTTTAAGTGTAAATTAACGTGCTAATACAGCACTATTCTATTTTTGATTCGACTTGAAATATATTCTACGTTTAAGCTCTCACCTAAAGTTGACGGTGTTTTGTATTGCACGAAGATCGTGTCTTTCTGTTAAAGTTTGATTTAATAAAGGATTACGTTTCACCCTTCCTCTGAGCTGGTATTTACTAACGCCTGTGCGAGAATTCGCCAGGTTCACTGTAGGATCTAGAAATAGTTTATACGGAATAGAAGAGACATATCTTACAAGTTTAGCAGCAGACTGTTAGACTATGAAGGCGTAAAATACCTTGAGAACCCATTTTGGAACCGTTAAAATCTGAATTCTTTCAGATTTTTCTTTTTGTTAATTTTTATTTATTTATTTACATTTTTGTACGTATTTCTTCACGTGTATATTTCTATGTTGTATGTTTATATTCATGTATATATTGCATATTATGTATATGTATATATTGTAAGTCAACCGCCCAGTTAGTTAGTGAACATTTTATTTGAGTTATACTCGAGTTATTATTCCGATATTTATGGATATGAATGACTGGAAACAAATTTTCCGATTTTCCTCTGTTACTGTTGCGTGATTCTTACAAAAATCCCCTATATTCGGATATGATATGTCGGAAATTCAGAATACAGTATTTTTTATAACATTATTCAAATGAACTGGTGTCTGAAGCTAAAGAATATTTTAAAATGAGTCAAATAACAAAAGAACAAGAGTTCAAATTAAAAATGATTAATAATCGCTAATTTTTTTTGAATAAGATGGAGGAAACAGAGTGTTACATAGAAAACTGATTTATTATTTCGGGGTTTAAAAACGTGACTTGATCTACGTAGTGATGTTTTGTAAAGGTGATCACTTATGGAAGTTTTCGTGTGCTTCAGCATCAAACCTTTCTTCTTTCTTAGGAGAATAAATTAAATCAAATATTTTCCCGCTCAGCAATGTAAATGTAGTGATTAAAATTGAAGGTAGTGTTCTTGGCGCTAATCCTGAACATGTGTTTTCGGACACTGTTTAACTTCTAACAGTAGAACGAATATGTGAAGGAAGTAATATTCTGAAAGCATCAGATAATTTCTGATTATAATAATTTCATTGTAATCAGTTTCTCACTTGAGTGAACCTCATTATTTGAGTTTAAAATACTGCTAACTGTTGAACGGTTTTATCTTCTATTATTTTGAAACCAGGCCACGACCATGAATTTGACCAACATCTCAAAGCGACCTCAAATTTGAATTGAATAGCATCCTTCTCCTTATTGTGTCAGTTTTGTTATTATTTTCTTTTCTCATTTTTCTAGCTTTTTTTCCCCTGCTGCTCTCTCAATTCGTGATTCGGCGCAGGAAGCACGCTACAACTAATCTCCTGTTCTTCGGTCACGCTAGAGCGATAATGATCCCACTGAATCATGGTTGGTTAATAAGAGCCAATGACTTCCCTCACATCAAAGTTACCAACGAATGAAATCTAAGTGGGGTGTAATTTTCATCAGATCGAGGGCGCTTGATACTGGTTGCTAGGGTGTTATCTCTTACCACTTCACTTCGCTTCGCTGCTTCAGTGGCATAAAATTACAACCGAAAGCTGCAACTAACGGATATTACTGTCATGCTTATTTCAAGGCATCCTGGCATATGCTGCTAGCACAGCGCATGCAACAACGAAGGTCTCGCATTTAACTCACGCGGCAATTTTCTCAGCATGCACACATTTTAAGTATAAAGAAAATGCTAACACCCAAGTTCAGTAATAATATTTTAAATACGCCAAAAGATATTAATGGTACCGTTCAGGTTGTTTACGCTTTAGAGCATTTTAAATGAATGTTAAGCAACGTAGCACAATAAAGGCCCACCAGCGGCCGAGCGGTAAAGTCGCTGGCCACTGGTAGTTCGGTCGGAGTATCGAATCCCGTGAACGGGCTGGCTGCATGGGCGTTTTCGTGGTTTTCCCCATGTGTAAAGTATTAATACGAGCCAGTTTCCCTTAGAAAGTCCTCTACGAAGGCATCCCTCCCTTCCGCGTAATGCCTTAAGACGGAACACGTAAATATTAATAATAATAATAATAGTAGTAGTAGTAGTAGTAGTAATGTACAGTAAACTCTTGCCAAGCACAGAAGTTACGCCATTAATACATTGTACATACGGTGAAATCGCATTCCGCAAAGTTAACTTTCTATGGAAAAAAATTGTATTATGCCTAATTCAGATTAAGAAAGTATGTATAATTTAATTAAACCTAAATCTTTTTGTAATTAAAAGAAAAAAAATAACCGAGTGTTAAAAGGAGTTTTATTACTGCTTAATTAAGAACATCATACAATTAATTTTTTAAAAAATCTGGTGATTTTTTTTTTTTTTTTTTTTTTTTTTTTTTTTTTTTTTTTTTTTTTTGCTACGGACAATGGCTGATGCAGTTCTTTAAAAATTTCGCAGAGCTTTTTAGTGCGTCTTACAAAATGTTCCTTTTTTTCTTCATTTGGATCAATCTCCACTGCAAAATCAGACTGTTCCTGTGCCTTCTTAAACAATTCGTTTAAACTCTTGTAAGATAAAGAAAGGCGCTATTTGTTCTTCTTCATTATCACTTTATAAGGTATTTTTTCCGCCTTCTTAGCATGCCTTCAAGCTGTAGTGGTCAGCACGCTCGGCGCATATTCGAGAAGCCCGTGGTTCGGCGAGGGTATTGCTCATTTTTCTCATTTCTCCTGCTTTCAAAAAATACCTAACGTCTCTACAGTGACGCCCGAATTATAAATGATGGATAATGATGATGATTCTCCACCACCAGGATCTGACGATTTGGACCCCCTAATCCATAGTCGCCCTTTAAAAGGGAGGTATATAAGGTATTTCTCCCGCCTTCTTAGCATGCCTTCGAGGTGTAGTGGTCAGCACACTTGGTGAGTATTCGACAGGTCCGTAGTTCGAGTCCCGGCGAAGGCATTACTTATTTTTCATCTCCCCTGTTCGAAATAACTAATGCCTGTGACCAAAACCAAACAACAGTGAAACTTCTTTCATTGTCGTTTGGTGTTATAAGATCATCGAATTGTTCATTCGTCAATTCTCCATTAATTTTTTTCTGCTTTTCCTTCTTCCATATCTGAAACTGCTTTGCTGCCAATTACTTTTGCGATTTTGCCCGATTTCTTTGGGTTTATTTTCAATCGACGGAAATCCTTTAAAATTGGCAATAATTACTGGCCAGAGCTGATGCCATCAAGCATTTAATGTTGAACTGCGCATGAATGAAATTGTGACGTTGGACATATTAAATGGAAACGATTAGGAAGTTTTTCTTATGAATAAAGCCATCATTTCTTGCCCATTTTAGAAGCAACATCGGGAGTTAAAAATCCTGATGTGAACATATCATGAATCATATTCTGCAAAGGTAATCTCAGTTTTCTTCTTCTTCATCCCCTTCTTTTCTTTCTTTTTTTAAATTTTTTACTTCTGTTTGGAACAAAAAATTTTTATCAAATAGAACTGAAAAGTGGTACTTTTAAAAATTTTTGCATGATCTAAAATAATAATAATAAAAAATATAAAAAGAAGGAAAGGGAAAAATATTTGAAAGGGTTCAGATTTTAACGATCACGTTCGCCCAAAAATATTTGTTTATGTGCTTTACGTTCTCATTGAGCTCGCAGTCTGCCAGTCTGCGCAGCCGCTGTTGCACTCAGTCCTGCTAACCCATTTCTTTACGTCTTTTTTGCTTTATTGTTAAACATCACTTTCTAGCACTTACGTGAAATACAATTCAATAGCAAAGTTATAAAATTTTAAAAACACCATAGAAGCGTATGTTTAAAATTTCCGTTGCAGCTTTACGTGTTGGCGTATGTTTTTCTATTTATTTCAGACTTTTCTCAGTTTATCATATCAATGTTCAGGTGAGATGGCTTACAAAACTTTTTTTTTTGTATTTTTATTTTTAACGTTTTGTGTGTTGAGTTTATTTATTAAATATCACGTTCTTCCCACTTACGGCATATAAAACTCAATTCAACAGCAAAAATCACAAAATATTTAAAAACAGCGCATCTTTAGAGCTCCCGATACGAAGTGTCGCGCGCTGAAGGTAAAAGTGTTTTATTCTGCATAATGTTGCCACTGTTCGTTTTTAGATCTTTGAGCTGTTTATTAATCAAACATTCAGTAAAGTTTTACAAAACATGAAATATAAATTCGAAATTTAAAATTTGGACTTCCAGGTGCGTATGTTCGAGGGGAGGACTACGTTATACAAAGGTTTATCGCTGTGGGTACCGTTGTTTTTTCACAGTGCGACTAACATATATATATTCATGCAGATTCTTCGTTATTTAATTTCTTTAAAAATAATACAAACCGATAATATTTGGTGTCAACAATTCAGCCGAATTCAGCCAATCGGATAACAGAGATTTCTCCGTCGAAGGCTGAGATGTGAGCGCCAACAAGAGAGTAAAATGAAAAGAGCTTGCAGAAAACACCGACTCCTGCTCTGACACAATCTTTCATCCTAGAAACATTTATATAGACCATAAGCCATTGCGAAACAGGGTAATGATTATTCATAGTTTCAGATGTCCCAGATATTAGGATTTCATCATCATCCTCGGCTTTTATTATTCATCATAATCCTATATTTACTATTAAAGACTATCTCACTATTAACAGACATAATCTGATTGACAACTTTTAACATAATTTTATTGACAACATTTAACAGAGATACAATAACACGCCGAACAAATATTAATTTAGAAGGCAAACAACAAAAATCAGCGTTTTTGTTGTTTGCCTTCTAAATTCAACAACAATAATTTAATTCATCATAATCTTGTGACTATCCCCGTTTAAACTCCTCTGAACTAGTAGGCACATAAATTTCTAACTCACAAAGGCAAGTTTAGTTAGTTTTTAGGGAAGAATATGGTATCTGCGTATACCATTTAGCGTAAAATCTAGCGATAAGAATTTAGAACAGTATATTGGCACAGAATTTTGCATAATAATTCGGAAAATGCGGTATTGATATGTTAAAACTTTTAAAAGTGGCACGCGATGAAGATATCATGAAAAATTCGAACATGTGTCAGCTGAATGAAAGTTTCAGACATGGGTCATAAGATGTGACCGATTACACCAGAAGTGCGCAGAATTTAGACCAGTATATTGGCATCGAATTTCAATTTCGCATGAGAATTCGGGTAATGCGTTATTGACATGTTAGAACTCTTCAAAATGGCACAGGATGATTACATCATGAAAAGTCGAACGTGTATAAGCTAAATGAAAGGTTTCAAACATAGGTCAGAAGAGGGGAAGGATTGCACCCGAGCTACGCAGCCTGAAACAACAATGACGGGATGTTAATGCCAACATAATAGCAATGTTACGCAATGCGATAAACGACTAAGATTGATAGCTAAAGAATTGGTAAGAAATTGGACTAATTTTCATTGTATAAAGCAATGAGAACTGAGTGTCGGAAAGATTTTTGGGAAGTTTTTGCGTTTGGGAAGCCTTTTTTTTTAATTGTATTTTATTAAAATTACGTTTAGCGCGGCTACTCCGTAGGAAAACTATTTTATGAAAAGAATTAACATTGTACAAAATAACTGTAACCTGAAAATTTAAATATGGTCTTTTTGAATTTAAAGCCTTCGCAATTAACCATCTGCCTGACATGAGTCTCCCCACGGGTATTAAATTAGTTTCCGGTCCCTAAAACTAAGCTGTTGCGGTAGGCGGACAAATACTACAGGGTGTAGCCAACAAATGCGAAATAACTTTTCTTTTTTTCACCACCCCAACTTTTGTATCTTCACACCTCTAGGTGTCAGGGCCAATCGACGGCTAGAGAAACATACGAAATAGTTCATTTGGAGCTGACAAATGATGAGAAAAAGCGATTTGCATACGTCACAAACGGAGGGCGTGGTGGCCGTTTAGGAATATTTCCGTCTGTTTCGGTTACTATTGAGTGAGTAATTGTTCAGTGCGCAGAGGAGAGCCGGCTTTCAATTGTTTTATGAAGTTTTGTAGAACGAAGGCTCTGTGATTAAAATCGAAGACAAGCGGTACCCATTTCAGTTTTGGCTGCCTCATAAGTTCATACTGATTTTTTATATTTTTCACGCTTATTTTTTACCCACGGAAAACTAAAAAGAAAATAAATGTTACCTTATTTCCTCAACGATTCTGCCCACATAGAGATTGTTTTTGTTTAACTTACGAAGAAAAACCTAGCATGGAACCTGCGAAGATGACGCTGAGCCTTTCCGTCCTAAAATGCAAGAATAGACCCATCACAAGTGAAGAAAATACAAACTCACTTTCAGTTTAAGATTTCGTCGAGTTAGCTGCACATTCACGTTTTCTAACTACTTATAAGTCAAGACAGAAGAGAAACATGCCACTGTAAAACATAAAACTAGGCAAAGCAGAAACCTTGTAATCAAGGCACTTTCGATTTCGAAAGTAATCAATCAGGTACAGGTCCCTCTTCTTCATGAGCAAACAAACCTGAAAAGAAAGCCTGAAAGAAAAGCACGGTTGTATTTATACCCAGAAGGAATAAAGTGAGCAAGAAGGTAGAATCATTTGTCGGAAGAAATGGTAATGAAAATTGAAAAATTAATTTTTAAGCGTTAGAATAAACTGGAATGGAATGAATTAAAGTCACTACCTAAACAAGACAAATCGTTGCGAACGTGAAACATTTCAAGAAAATCCAAATCACCAATGAAAGAAGCCTTTTGGATAATATAGTTTATAGTTTGGCCGATATATCTCAAACTACACCGACATGAATATCATAAATTTCCAAGAATTAATGTCGGAAATGAAATCTTAAAAAATCAAACAATGGGTTTTATTGATAGGCGAGGAAATGACTTGAAAACTGAACTTCTGGACAATCCGTGCAATTTTGTAACTGGCAAAAGGAGGAAATGAAAGCCCGACAATGTTATTAACGTTATTTCTAACAGACGAAGGTCTTCTTTGATGGCAAGATGGAAATTTTTTAAAGATCACGGGAGAAAATCCTCGGTCAGTCGCAACCAATAACTGAGTTCATTAGCAAGCAAAGTTCTGAGACACAAACTCTGATAGCTCGAAATACATATAAAAAGAAGCCACTTTTTGCTTAGCCGGGTGACATGGCTTAGCATGGGGAGGCAAACAAACAAAAAATAGTTTACAGGTAAAGAGTAGTGTTGAAATCAGATTCACTGCGGATTAAAAGAATATCCAAGAATAGAAGAATATTGTCAGATTCCGTTTCAAAAGTGAACTGGATGGCTAGATTAGTTGAATTTATAACAGATAAAATCTGAAATAAATCTTTTTTTTTAACCATCAAAAAGCGTATAAGTGTCGTCTATGGAGTGAATCCATGAAAGAAAAAATAGTTTCTCAGATAATTTGACTTTAAAATAGTACACGTAAATGTTAGCAAGAACAGGACGACAGGATTACCCATGGCCAATCCAATTCTTCAATTTGGTGATAATTTTCATTTTGGAAAACAAAGTATAGGTTCGCTTTTCTCTCTTCGAGTATAAATAAAACTGGGCTCTTCCTTCACTGTAGTTTCTTTGCTCCTGATGAAGAAGGACTTGTGCCTGTTTGCCCTCGAAATCAATAAATTTTTGACTAAAATCTACGCCAAATATAAAGTTGTTGCTTTGCTTAATTGCATATTTATGGATGAATTGAAGCCTATGGAGTAGCAGGGGCAACGATGAGAGCGGGTTTGATATATGTAGTTGTATTTCGTAACTTGTTGAAAATTATTTTTTTTTTAAATTTGGCATTGCAAAAACATGAATATTTTGATCATTTATACATTTTGGTAATTTATTTTTTATAAATATTTTGGTCATGTGTATACGATCAAAGATTGCGAAAATAAAGGCCAGGTAAGAACTTTTAAGCCGGGCAAAATGGGGGGGGTGTATATAGATATACTATGTAACTTGACACTGCCGATTGCTTTAAAATGAGTGCACAACTAGATGTTATAGTAATCCTATTTAAAAAAAAATCAACGTTCTACGGCTAACCGTTTTTATTACCGTTTTTGAGTCTTTGAATATTTTATCCAGATTGACGTCTGTATGGACGTCGTACATACGTACCTACGTCCGTACACACGTCACGAAAAAAAAATCCATTTTAAATCCATTTTACAACTCGTTTCGGGGAAAAAATTCCTTTATTCTGTCTGTACGTATAGATATCACAAAAAAGTCCTCTAAATGGATTTGAGAGCGGTTAAAATGGATATTTCCGTTGAAATATGATATTCGAAATTTTTCGCAATTATAATACTTTCTTTACTTTGTACAGGGAGGTAAAAAGAAAATTCTTGCACTGGTATGCACCTGTAATGTATAACCTTACATTAACGTACAATTCATACAAGTCAATTGGAAATTTAAAATTAGATAAATGACAGGCTTACTTCACTTTGGTGGTATAAGAAAAATCCTATACAATACAAGGGAGATTGACTCAATCCTTTAACTTGACCGTGGTCTTCCCTCTTCTTTCCTTCAAGAATAATGTGTTATCGAAGAACCGATGAAGCTAATTACTGATGATCATTTTTCCAAGCATTTTATGCAACGATTCTTAGAATTAAATTTATTGCTGTTAAATATAAAATTTGCTCTAAGGCCAGACACTTAATGACACCAGGTTTATTAACGCATGAAATGGGCCAGAAATCAATTTAAGGAAGTTATTTTGCTAATGATAATGTTATATTAAAAGATTTCAGAATCACTTGTTATCTGGAGTCCACAAAAATCTTCATCCGGTATTGCTGCATTGCATGTATGGAAATAAATTAAAATTCTGCATTTATTTTTGAAGAAAAACTTTAATTCCAATACCTATCTATTCTAATTTCAGCTTACAATTTCCTACCAGAATGTAATTTCAGAAACGCACTGAATGCAAATGAGCAAGAGTACTATTTAAGTCGATGTTTCACCGACTTCAGAAGAGAGAGTCTGATTCCCTGAGTAGCACGCGTTTGCCTTTTGACTACGTTCTCTCTTAACTACTACGCTTGGCCATACTTTAGGCCCTTGTTTGGCTTCGCCGATTTAATTAATGCTTAGGGGCCAACTATTAAGAAACCTGATAGCTTCGGCTGTATCTTTCAGATAGCTTTAGTTAAGCTTAGTTTAGTTTAAATTCATAATTATTTAAGTTCAAGCCAAAGTGGAGGAGGCTTTGTGTATACTCCTAGTTAGGAGGTGATTGTATTTATTCTGAGAAATAAAGGGTAGTTAACCGTTCTTAGGTCTTGCGTGTTTGTTCACACACTTAAAGCGATTATTCGATTGTTACTGTTTGTGGGGTTCTAAGATTGAACATTGGAATAAAATAAGTAAAACCCCACAACTTTAAAAATATATTATATTATTTTGCTTGTATTTTTGTTTGCAAAACCGTCGATGATATTGTAGTTTTCCACTGGATTGCACCAGATGTTGTTATTTAAACAAAAAACAAAGATTTCTTAATTGCAATATATGCACTTGTAGTTCTTAAATATTTCTTAAATGACTTTTTAGAAAACACTTCTTACTACTAGCAGCAATTACAGCAATGGAGAGGAGAATTTGCACTAGTATTACAATATTTAGACCTTTGTCTTAGAAGTTGTATTTTAGAATAAACTACACAAATTCGAAAAGACTGCCCTTTTACGTTCCTGATTCGATTTCCTTAGGAATAACGGAAATAAAATTTTACAACACTTCTTTTTGAATGAGGAATTTTCTCTTATTAATGTTATCATGATCATAATTTAGTTAATGTTCGTAATTTGCATTAAAACGTTTCGAAGGAACAAAAAAGTATGTAGTTGTTGAAATCACATGGCGACTTCTTTGAATATCTTATCCAGATTAAAAACTCTTTTTTTCTCAGGATAATTTATTATCACAATTTAGAAACTCATCATTCTTCACCTGCCTCGGAATCCACCTGAATAATCCCTATAAAATAATGTTTCAAGCAAAATATGACACACTTAAAAATGCACCACTAGGACGGACACCCGCTGCTGGCTGAGTTACTGGGCAACACAAAGCACAAAATGTCTTTGAAATCTCGATCCACTTTGGTAAAAAAAGTAATAATTTCTCAATTCTTTTCTAGGTTTCAAGAACTGATTACAGAGGGATAGCAACAGATGGAAAAACAGCTACTGCTGATGAACGGCTGTTGCATTTTTAAGATGATTACCAAACATGAAACTGTTCGAGCTCAATTTGAGCAAAATTTTTGAAAACGTGCTCTAACAAGAGCGAATTTCCTGTGTGCTAACAAATTTAGAAGATAGAAAAGCGTAGCAGATGAGGAATGTTCAGGCAGACCATCAATTTCTACCAATACTGCGAAGTGATTTTTCCCTGATTGTCACAAGCGATCATTGCCGGATTGCAAACCTCAGTCATCTTTTTAAAGTCGAACCTAATGTAGGACTGAATTTTCCAAACCATTGTATTGTCACGAATTTTGTAATTTTAGTGAATTATATGTAAAATCGTAGTATCTCTTGCATGCTGTAACATAAAATGCCTCAAGAGAGAGAAGTTCCTATGGAAAAGTAAAGGGACAAGTCCATTTAACATTGAGATAAATTACTATCTGGGTAAATTGGTGAGACATCGCCAAGGTGGCTATAGTTTTGGTGATTAATTTTTGTCACCAAATTTAGCGAGAAATTGCCAAAAGTTGCCAAGCCCAGAGACTACTTGATGACATTTTGGTCAGATCTCTGTACAACTACAATTTGTCTAATTTTCTAAGTAACTGTTACTGTATCCGGCTCTATATGAAATTGTAGCTGTACATGCCTTCCACTATGGAAATTTCTCGGCGGGAGTGGAAAAACTGTATAAGACCGAAGAGAGCATCGATTCTCATTTAGTGCAGAGCTGCATTCAGAGTATTGCGAGTTCGTAAGAGTTTCGCTTTTTAGATACGCTTTGCATTGCGTTGTGTTTAACGTTCATGGTAGCAACTAGTGATTGTGGTAGCTGCTGATTGTGCTCTGTCATATGAGAAGAGTGTACGAGTACCTCCTTAAAAGGTTCAGAACTGTAAAGTGTTCCTTTTGGTAAAATGCATTTTATCAGTCTATAATCGGTTCTGTGCGCATTCAATCGATTACGAATCGCACCCACGTAACAGTATTATAGTAAAGATAGAATACTATCCCATTTTGCAGTTTGTGTTCGTGAACATATCAGTACAATTTTCCCTGGCAGGTGGATAGGCAGAAATAAGTTCGAAAAGATTCTGGACAGTGCCCTTGGATTCGTTCCTTTTTTTATAGATTAATCAAACTTCAAGTGTATTGGACGAAAGTTAGCAACATGCAGGAGCATATAAAAAAACAAATTTTGACTACTGCGCAAAGTATGTAGCTAGAGGGGGCGGAGGGCGAGGTTCTTCGTGAGCCGCACATATTTGAAGGGAGCATTTTTCATGTTAAGCCTATGGATCTTCGGAGCAGAAAGACTAAATGAAACTGGCTGGATTATAGCAAAATTCACTACTGTTACCTGTCTAAGCGAGACGGGTTGTCTTCGTGGGGGATTGAAATTCTCCTGAAAGAGCTTTGAAAAGGGAAACTGGCTCATATTCAAGAAACGGGAATTGGCTGTTATTCATATCATATGCTCTATGTCGTACATACATCTCTACATACCCTACGTTACACATAACGTAAACCACAGAAGGCAGTCAGCCCATTGTTTAGGATTTGACCCTACATCGAACTACTAGTATTCAGCCATATTATTCACTCGGTCATTGGTGAGGTGCAGAATCACGAGATGTCGAATTGTGATACGAAAACTGAATTAAGAAGAGAACTTTTTCGCATTGGGCAGAATATTCAGAGAAATTAAAAAGAGACTTCAATAGTTCCATTTTCTTGCTGTACCTTTCTCACTGTATCGAAACTTTTGGATGGAAATTACGAATGACAGTTAAATTATGATTTTAATGATATGAATAAGAAAGAGTTGCGCACTGAGAAATACTTCAGGGTTTTAATTCTAGTGTTCCTTGGGAAGACGAAGTTGAGAGATAAAATGACAGTCTCTCTGAAATTTTACAATTTACTTTAAAATACAGTCTCCAAAACAAAATTTCAAATATTGCGGTTGTACTTGGTATTTTTTCACAACTGCTGTTAAGTATTACTTGCTATGGGAATAACATTTCTAAAGACAAATCCGTTAAGAAGCACCTAAATAATAAGTAGTTTTTCGTATTTAACAGATACTTTACTGTCTAGAAAAAAGTAAATGATATTTAGGGAAGAGCAGTTTTTTATGTGCATTGCGAGAGTCGACAAATGAACCGCCCCGGACGGCAAAAGATCTAAATGCGCCATTTAGAGACAGTGTTTTAAAATGAAAGAATGCTACACTGAAATGCATTACATTAGACTACACACCATATATGTTGTTGCTTCTGTTGGCGCAACCCAACACACAGTTGGTAAGGTTCATTTCTGGGCATGGACCCTACCCGGAATATTTCTTCAAGCGTGGCATAAGTCACACAAGTCAATGTGCATGCGGCGGCTCAGGCTCACTAGAGCACTATCTGACGTCATGTCCATTAACAGAAGGACTGCATATCAATCTCCCTGAAACAAATCTCCAGCTGTTCTGTAAATATATGATAAAACAGCGGCACTTTATTAGAAAGCTGGTACAGTTGATGGACAGACTGTCCGACTTAGATACAGACTTGTGTCAGCCATAGCACAACCCAGCATGTAAAAACAACTTAAGCATTTTAAAAAGGGCATGTATTGCAATGTAGGAAAACTGTCATTCAAGTGAATTGTAAGAAACTATAATGTAGACTAGAAACTCACAGTATAAAGACTGTCTGTATTCATACCTGGAAAGTCAGTTGCATTTAACAATGTGCATGTAATGTGTAAATAAATTTCAGGAAATTAAACCGTAAGTCCAAAAAAATAATGCAATGTAACATAATGACATGCAATCTGAGTCATATATAATGTAGACATAACGAATGTATGAATTTGCACACATCTGTAAGCAATGTAATGTAAGGGAGCGTAATATATGTAAATAAATAAATATTTTTGTGTATCAGTAAGCTATGTATTAGTAAGTGATGCAGTTTAAAGTTATGCAATATAAATGCAGAAATGTCTAATAAAAATGCATGGGTAACATATATGTTTTGTTTTATGAATAAGGGATATAGGATGTCTAACGCAATGCAATGTATATATAGGAATGTCTATTTCATGTACGGGTTAATTATGCAATAATTACCCAATTAACATGTAATGTAAATAACCTGTAAGACTATTATGTTTGTAAATATTTGTATCTATAAATTAATTAGAATGTATCTGCACGTATCTGTATGTAACTGCAAGTATATGTGACCTAAAGTTAAGCAGTGTAGGTAAAATTAAGTAATATGTGAAGCAGGCGTGTTTGACTATGTATGTATATAAAAATAATATAACGTAAGGCACATGCAATACTGGCACACGTAACTGTAGATGCAAACTGTATTTATATGCAATCTAAAAGTAATGTAGGTATATTTATTGAAATGTGCAGCTAAAAACTGTAACTGTACACAAAAGTAATCACACGCAATGTAAGTTTAATGTAATTCAGGTAATGCATATGCATTGTATGTCGGAAATGAGAGGTAAAGTCAGTATGTAACTCTGTAAATCATGTTATCCATAGAATATGTTAACCAGCAAACATGAATGTATACTAAATATAAACAGCCCTCTTGTATGGCCATGTAATTGCTCTTTTGAAAGATTCAAGGTTCAACTCTAGATATTGGTGGACGTGGCGCTGCACCAATTAACCGACGGTAAAGGGGTGGTGCCCACGTCCCCCGTCGCATGTCGCATGTTGGCGCAACCCGCAAAAAGGCCACGGGGCGACGTAAAGTCTGCCAGGAGGATCGGGCTGTGCCTCTTACTACACACCACATACCCGCTGATAGAATTTAATTTGTTCAGTTTATAAGATATTTTCTCTCTCCTTTTAACATGGTTTCGTAGTGTAACAGAAGCAGACTCGGCGCGTATTCGAGAGGTCCACGTTCGAGTCCCGGTGAGGATATTGCTCATATTTCCTGTTTCCTGCCTCAAAAAAACCAATGACTACACAGTTGGTGCCCGAACTGAAAGGTGTTGGACAATAATTCGCCAACCACCCGGATTTGGCTATTGGGTTTTCTAACTCCCAGTCACCCATTAAAGGCGGAGTTTATAAGGTATTTTCTTCGTCCTTCCAGCATGCCTTTGTGGAGTAACGGTAGCATACTCGGCGCGTATTCGAGAGGTCCAGGTTTTATTGCCGCTGATGATATTGCACATATTTCCTGTTTCCTGCCTCAAAAAACCTAATGGCCCTACAGTTGGCGCCCGAACTAAAAGGAGGTGGATAATGATTCGTCACCATCAGGATTTGGCTATTGGGTCCACTAACCCCCAATCACTCATTAAAAGGGAGGTATTTTCTCCCTCCTTCGAGCATGCCTTCGTGGTGTAACAGTAGAACACTCTGCTTGTATTTGAGAGGTCCAGACTGGAGTCCCGGAGAGAGCATTGCATAAGTCTCCTACGTCCAGATAACCTAATGACTCGACACGTTAGTCGTTTCATATTTCATCAGAAGAGATCATGTCTTTTGGGACGTCTGTATTATAAACAGGTTTCAGTAGCAGAACCAATAAAACGTTTGAAAGCCCTGATTAATCACAAACAGGCTCGAAGCTTACTAATGTGACGTTTTCGCAGCTATAGACTATAAAGACTATATTCATCAGGATTTGAAAGCAAATTATTTTAAAAAAAAGTGCTGCGTTTTTGGAATCTTTGTTTTCAATAATTGTTTGAAAAAAAAACAATTGTAACAAATAAGGAAATCCGTTTATCATTAGTGTAAGTGAGAAATAAAAATTAGTAATGCAAAAATAAGCTACAGATTTATCATACTTTTGTTTATTTTAGTATAGTACTTTAACAGGTACAGTTGAGAAAAAATTGTCAGCTAGAATTTTAATTAAAATTCCTGCCATAAATAAAACATCTTGAAATTCTATATTCCGGTTACTTATGCAATAATGTTAACATGCAATAATTCTAGGAAATTATACTTTATGGGAATATTACAAAAAGAAAATGCATTAAGGGATCCCATTAGCAGAAGAGATATTTTGTTTTTTTTATCGACTTTTATGCACGGATCTCTAAATAGAACTCAATGAGTCTCGTATTCAGAACGTAAAATATTTACCAAATATCTCCCACGAGCGTATGCGGCGAAATCTGAGCTATTGCTACTTCCCCCCTCCCGAAATGAGACCCGATGAAACGAAGAGTATTTTTAGAAATACGAAATCCACTCCTAGAGAAGGAGTCCGTGCGATTTTTCTGTTCACATTTTCGTGTCCCAGTCGCGTTATTCTATACCACGACATTCTGAACGTCTCTCCAATGCAGAGCAATACCATCATGATGTTGGCTCAACAAAAACGAAATGATATGCTTCTTTCGCTTTCAAAAAATCGACGGCCGCCATTGCTGTTGGACTCTGTTCATTCGCGAACAGCGAGCTCATTCAAAAGTAAGTTTGGGGAAGGGAAGGGAGGAAAGAGGAGAAAAGGGGCTAAAATAGTACAATAAACTCATTTACAGTGAAGTTTTCAGTAGAGTGACGGGAGTTTATTTTATACAATCAAGTAACTTATTTTTAAAATTTCCAATATACTTCATTTCAGTCCCCCTTTTTTTTATTTCTTTTTTACATTTGAGTCTTGTGAAATGAAACCTAATAAGCTTCTCATTTTGTTATTGTAACAAGAATTTCCTTTTTTTTCCCCTAATTCTTAAAAATAAATTAACGATTAACGAGCGTAAAAATTATTTAAAATTGAATTTTATTTATTAGCTAAGTTGAAAAAGCTGACATTTATTCATTATAACATACAGACTCTGTGCACAAACATCTAAGTGAACAGCTTCGTTTTAAACGTGTTTACGAAACATATTTCTAATAACTGCAGTCATTATAAAGTGCATTATCAAGTTGAAATTTTTACTGTAACTATCTTATTAAATCACTACCAACGATTTCGTTACTCCTGCCGATTTATCTCTCGCACACAAATTGATTGTTATTAAGGTAAGAATGTAATGTTGCCTGCGAGCTCGTAATAGATTAACTGCACAGGTCCAATAAAAAGTTAATGAAATTTATTCTTATCACAAGAAATATAACAAAACACTGGATTTTTTCTCAAAGGTACTCGTACAATATCACAATATCACGGATTATAATCAGTAGCTATATTTTAAACGACTAAAATGTTACATAGAATGCAATCCAAAGCGCAGAGAAAGCTAACCCGATCAACAAAACTACATCAGCTTAGTAAACAACAACAGCTCACTAAAACAACTACTAATAAACAACTGAGCTGAGATGTTCTCTCTCTGGCTTTTTATAGCTTTTTAAATCGGTCGCGCGAGACAGTTCTAACAGTTTCTGGAAAGCAAAAAGAGTAGAATTACGGTTGCAGCTAACATAGTAATCAATTACATTTATTCAAATTAAATATCAATTACAGCAATGAACTTTTATGCAATGGTACAGGCACGTGCTCTTGTATTTTTACTATTCCGGCGTAGCTTTCTCTTAAGATTTGACACGCACTGCATTGCAAGGGGAAATAAATAAAAATTAATTATAATTCTACTAAAAATATCTAACTAAATGCACAATTCGTAACAGTAATATGTTAATGAAAAAAGTTAAAAATTGACTGAATACTACATCACATTTTAGAATAGTACAAGAACTGAGGACTTCTTGGAAGACGAGACTACTAATTACAAGTTCCTTAACAAAGACCTCGATATACAGTTTTAGTACTTTCTGAATTCACTGGAGTTATCACTTAACTTTATTAAATGATAGTTTATTAAACTAGAATTTTCTCTGGCATGTTATTTATTACAACTGAATGTTAAGCAACTCAATATTATGGGCTTGATGTTATGCCGATCGTTAGCAATCAAGGCTCCACAATCAACCGAATGGTTAGGACTGCTGAAGACTGGGACGGGTTTGATCTCAGGCGAACGGGCTGACTACATTGTTGGTTCTTGTGGCTTTCTCATCTGTAATGAAAATACGAAGTATCTTCCCTCAGAAAGTCCTCCGAAGACCTCCCTCCCTCAGACAGACAGCCCTCATGTGCTTTGCTGTATTCAAATAACCTAAACTAATTTGGCATTAACAATCAAAATAAACACAAATAAATCTACCAATAAGGAGATTCCAATACAGAGTTGAAACAATACAGCTTGACACGATTCGTTATTGATTTCAACTTGTGTTGTGTTATGGTTTATTTTACTTGTCTGATCCATGAACAAGCCCACGAAATTCATCGTGGCAAAGAGAGCAAGACTGTACCTGTCGTTGACAAGATCCTTGAACACCACACAGGTGACAGTACGACTTCGTCTAATTCCGCCCCCAATTTTGATGAAGAGCATCCTGGGGGAGACGGATCTGAGGGCCTTCTACCATCAGTCTTTCGAGATTTTCTGTTCACCATATATTTAGAGTGCTCCATGCCGCAAAGATATTATACATTTACATACATCCGTGACTTCCTTCATGGTACTCGAACCCATGCCCTTCGGTACCGAATATATCAGGATAGATAATTTTGAACTCTGCTTCTTGTATCATCTATTTTTAAAGTAAAATTTACATAACCTGCAATAAAAATACAATCTAATGGTAAGAATGAAATTTCATGGTAATATACTGCTCATGCTCAATCTTTTTTCTGTATTTGTCTTCCCTTTCCATTTTATTCAAGTGGTATTATCATTTTCAAATGGAATTCAATATTTTGATATTTTGCTATTTATAAAATTTACGTTCAAGAAAAATTGCTAAAAGTATCTATCAGTATCCTATTTTTTATTTTGAGTTTTAATTTTTTGCTTTACCTATCAGCAACAATTTAATTAATGGATGACTTAATGGAATGGGAGAATTAATGTAAGAAATCTAAAAGATGTTAGACTGTAACTGAATTTTCAGTGCAAAATGTTTCATTAATTCATTGTTGTTTCTTCTTTTAGTTTAAAATCTTTTCTACGGAGTCACTTACTTTTGTATTTCAATTAAAATTTCGAGAATAACTGTATTTCTCGTCCCCGCCAAAATAACGTCCGGTCCGAAATAAAACATTATTCTCAGTTTAATCCTGAAACACAGCCATCATCAAACCATGATTGACATCTATGAAGACAAAAGGATATAAAATTATACCATTAAAACTGCGATAGAATTTAAGCAGAAAGAATTTGCTATGCTACGGATTTAAATTCTGGAGATACAAAATCAACATTTAATGCTTGTGTTATTTATTTCAGTAGCTTACTCGTATCTTAAATGTCTAATTATTCTAAACTTGCTGGAAATTTAAAAATTTGACATTTTTCATTTGATTATGTTGTTTCTTATGGCTTTATTCCGAAATCAATTCATTTACGTCAGGTCACTCGCCAAAAAACAAAAGATTAAATTCAAAATTACATTACGAAAATATTAAAAAACACTTAAAAATTACAGCACCAAAACGCAAGTCATTACAATGCCAAAAAAATAAGACAAATTTCACGGCTTTTGGAGATTGCTAGCCAAATTTGGCGACAAAACTAAAGGCCAAAACCATCGCCACCTAGAAGATAACTCGCCAATTTAGCGAGATAGCTATTTACCTCAATTTTAAATAAACTTGCCCCTGTAATCTTGTTTTTTTCAGCAGAGCTTCGTTTCTTTCAAGTATTTCATGTTACATTGTACAAAAAATACTACGATTTCACTTATAATTTCACTAAAATTATTTATTTATATATATATATATATATAAAACTCGTAACCATATTATTTTCATTGCATATAATTGAACCATTCGTACTAAAAGTCTTAATATACCTGTTGTGCCTCTAATTTCAACAAATAACTAAACGATTTTTTCACAGAATAGTATTAACAGCTTAACGTTAATAATAGGTTAGCTGCCATTTTTGTAGTTAATAAACAAATAAATCCTTTCCTCAAATGAAATTTTATTTTGATGAAATAATATTATTTTTCTGTTTATACGAGGATAATTTTTTTCCCACATAAACGGAAATAAAATAATTACAAAAGGCTGATGTGAGGAAATGCTCATTGGAATGATGATCACTACCAGAAGCAAAAACTTTTGAATTTTAGATTCAGTTTTAGAACGGCATTTTTCACCTTTTTTTTTATCACATTGCCATTTTTTAGAAAAGAAATTTGGTGGCTTTATTTTATCATCAAATCCGCTTAAACGATTACTCAGAGATTTTACATTTGACTGTTTTCTCTGAGAAGGGTATTGTTTTTAGATAGAGTTTCCTTTGGTAATTTTTTTCTTGGCATTTTAACATTTAAGATATTGGCACTGCTCGATAAAGTAGCATGCGCAAGCTAAGTCATTCTAAACTAGATCTGTCTGCCCTTCTTTCCTCAAAAAGCTTATTCTCTGCAATGATAGTACTTCGACATTTTTCTGTTCCACTTCAGTTGCCGGTGAGAATTGAACAGCACCCCTCTCGTGCCCCCTCTGTTTTTATTGTACGCTCGCGATCGTGTTGGAGTAGGTATTTTAGTGGGTACACAGGTAGACCACAAGAGAAGTTTGACACCTATGGCCCCTTGTTCGGCTTGATTTATGATTCTCCGGTTGTTACAGGCTCCTAAAGCGGATCCGACAAGCATGCAATTGATGGCGAAACGGCGGGGAACCACAGATCCACCTTAGATCCTCCCCTTTTTTTTCATATTGCCCCCTTTGCTTAATATACCCGAGTTCTTATTTACAGTTCTCGCTTTCCGAGACGCGATGTGATGGATGCGATGCTTTTGGAGGAGATTAGACTCCATTTTCTTGGCTGCATGCTGCCAAACTGAGAAAATAAAAGTGTTTAGAGAAAAGGAAAGATGCAAATAAAATAAAGAACATGCTAATGGAGTATTTAAGGTTTTGAACAAAAATAGACATAAATATTAAGTTAAAAGGAAATTGTTTTTAATTATGAAAGAAAATTCCGACTCTATTTACCTCTACATATAGAGGTAAATTCGTTTATCCAGTATTTCAAACATCTGTTTCTGTACACATTTCTTTCATAATTGCTTAGAAGAAAAGCATAAATCTGAGGTATTTTTTTGCCTCTTTACTGAAATGCAAAATTTTAAATTAGGCAAAGCAGCAGTCTCTGACTGGGCATAGATTTTGATTTTAGTTCAATAGATTTTGAAAACGATCTGATATAGGTCTTTCTCCTTTTCTTGTCAGATCAAACTCGAAGGAGTCTTTTTCCCTCCCCTAAAAAAATCTACGCCAGTCTCTGTTTGTTCCCCCGCCTTCATTACAATACATTTTCAGATTTTTCTTAAATGTAAAATTTTCGGTCTTTTTTTTTTTAAATGCCCCAAAGGACTAGTCTGGAAACACGATTTTGTGCTGATGATTCACTTTTCATTCGAGCTTGTTGCAAGGGCAAAATGTAAGATAACTTTCAAATTGAATCTGTCTATTATTGATTAAAACTAAAAAGCAAAAGATGCAGTTTTTAAGTATTTTTTTTTTACTTTTAATATGATTGGTTTAAATACAGTTGCGCTTAGTTCATGCTATATCTAATTAAAAAGTTCAATTTTTTGATGGAATTATATTACACACTTTTCTCTATTCAAATATACAGAAAAGGGGAAAATACCATTCTCGTATTACTCTAAATCACCGGTTCTCAAATTGTAGTACATGTACCACTGGTGGCACATTTTTACTCGTACAATTTTTACAGAAAACAAATTAAATAAATGTTTAATATGAATGTAAAATTGCGCCCCTTTTAACACTTTGTTTTAATCATTTTTATTCAGAAACACAGATTTTTTTCAAGTTTTTGACTTTTACGGCTCTGGCTTTAATGTTGAATTGACGACTTTTCCAAATAACTGACTAAATTTCATAACATTCATCATTTTATTAAACCTTCTGATATCTAAAATGTCAAAAAGGCAGAATGTATATATTTTTTAAACGTATCTTGTCAATGCTGGCCCTGTGACTCAGATGTCTTCTTTACTTTGTACGACTATATTTTATGCTTAATATCTGTAGTATTACTCACTATTTACCATAATTGTTATATATGCATATATATATTATTGTAATGTAAAAGTTTCATTTACGAATATAATTGAATAATACAAATTTAAAGGGTTTCATTCTTCGATTACATACACTCCATTTAGGATGCTTTGTTTTTAATGGCGAAATGTTTTTATGGTGGTACATATATTTTTGTTTTATATTTATGTGGTATAAAATTTGAAAAGTTTGAGAACCCCTACTCTAAATGTATATTTATTTAATATTATATAAAACGGTTTTCTATTGTACCTGTGCTATGTCTATTAATAATCTCTGCTGATTGATCATTAAACTTGAAAAGAGCTTTTTTGGGCGACTGACAAAATCTGAACCCCTTTCCGATTTTTTAAATTTTACTTTAATTTGAAATCAATTTTCAATAAAGAGCGTACCTTTTCTGCTCATGATTTAGTATATTTCACGAACTCTTTTTAATGCTAATCCTAAGTATTTAAGTGAGTCAAAATGCGTAAATTTCGTAATGCTAATGCGTAATGCTTTCAATGCGTAAATTTCTTACTAAATATTTTGAAGAAACAAATTAAATTTATTCAAAAAATTTATTAAGAAATTTAGCCATTGAAAGAATTTTGACTTTCTTAAATCAAATACTAAGGATTAGTAATTAAATTTATTTCCTCAAAATTAACCGTGATACAAATTATTCTTTAATTCTCAATTTCGTTTTCACGCAATGTCTTGAAACACATATAAACGATGGTTGAAGAAATTCAGAACTGTAATAGAAAAGAAGGGGGAGGAGAAATAAAGTTTATTCTGAACTTATTTAAAAATCCCGTTATGTTATCCAGGTGACAAATGAAATTGTTAAAGAATTCTAGACAGAATATCTTCAATATGAAAAAAATGTTTTAAATGAAATAATGCCGAAAGAAGGATTTTTAATGAGCATGAACAGTTTCTCACGAAGTTATTGTTTCAGGACATCAAGTTAATGGAAAATAAAATACATCAGTTATAATGAAGAAATCAAAGCTCTCATTTACTGCCGACTAAGGAAGAACATTTACTGCCGAAGGAAATTGAAAAATTCAAAGTTTATGACGACAAGGTCGTATCTTGTATTGTGCATTCTTTTATGCACTGCGCTTGCGTTAAAGTAGAAACATATGAAATTGATTTTTAAACTTTTAATTTTTAAAAATGCTGATCAAACCCGACTGTAGAGCCCGACAAAATTTATGGTTCCGCCTCAGTGAAATTCTGGTTAACATGGTCTTCCAAATAAAATACTAGACATCATGGTAGATCAGCTTCTGCCACGGCTACCTCATTTAAAATACATTAAATTCCTGCTTAGTATTTTAGTCAATTGTGCGTTGAATATAGATACTGTTATTTGGAGTGTGTTCGCTAGCATATTACGTATTTGGTATACAAGAGTAGCCGAGGGCATTGCTCTCTGTGCTGTTTCTGCCTGGGCTCCAACCTTACTGTACAACCGAAAAAACTTTTGCTGTCGGCTCAAATACTATTTTTACTGAGGATCTGCAGTGTACTACAATGCTACTGGATAACTCTTAAGGGCCGTTCAGACTGGGGTTTATTTGAGCTAACAGAGTCAGTTCTATGTGTCGACTAACTCCACTATCCGTTCAGATTTTTCAACTCGCTGCTCTATGGGAAAAAACTGGTTTGGGAAATGGCTCGCCTAAGTCATTTGTCTCTTTTAGCTCAGATAAACCCTAGTCTGAACGGGCATTTATGTCTTCAGAGATTACGAGAATTGCCGCCGAATTCCGCCATGCCATCTTGCCAATAATAACTTACGCCTAAAGATTCTTCGCCTGACAGCAACTGAATTGCAATTTATACTGATGGTTCTAAGGAAGATATTGGAACAAGCTGCGGGTACTTTGTGATGGACAATAATATGACTACGCATTCTTGGTATTGTAGACTATCCAATGACAGTTCCGTCTTTCAAGCAGAACTGGTTGCTGTTGCTGAATGGCAAACCATTTTTATCACTATTATTCATTTTCTGGGACTTGGCTTCTAGCCTAGCAGCTATTGCAGGGATATGAAGCAAAAGCCCACTCATCAGGCAAATACAAAATAGCACTTCTTGTCTTTCTATTCTTCATTAGACACACCTCAATTGAGTCCCGGCTCATGCAGAATAGAAGGAATGATGAGATAGCAAGTTCGTAGCACTGAAGTCAGAGCCAATTTACCAAGTACCAGCTCAGCCCTCACACAATATTTTATGGGCCATTGACCATTTGGTACTTATTTGTATCCTTTTTGTCGCAGAGACAGTGACCAATGCCAGTGCGAAGACATCGGCAGACACTTAATCTTTGACTGTTCTTACACAAACTGCGAGCATGTCAAGAAACCGATAGACCCTCACATGTCGGCATGAGGCCAAAAACACAATAAATAATCCTACACCTCAGAAGAAAATAGCGTCGGTCATCAGTACTGCTTCTGGTTTCTCTTAAGACTTCGATTTTACCCAGGATTTATGTAACTTCCTACGACGCCCTTTAATCAATAGCACTGACACACGCCCTTTAATCACGCACTGAACGGTTTTACCCCATTCTTTTCCTATGCTTAATATATATTTTGGGACTTGCAGTCACAATTTTTCCTTTGCATAACTTCATTATACTGTTACACGTATGGAATTTCAGTTAATATTTCTTTTCTCTAACTTTCTTCTATTCTTTTTTAATGTAATTCTAGAATGCGTGTGAGTATATTTATGTGAATTTATATATTTTTACTTTTTTTACAGTAATCTAAAATGTGTGAGCCAAGTATATTTAAGTGCATGCATTTCTTCTGTTAATTTTTACTGCAATCTAGAATGCGTAAGCATAGCATATTTAAGTGTATGTATGTATTTTTCGTCAGTGCAACACGCACATAGGTATAACAAGGCATGTATGGATATAGTGTGCAGCGGTGGAACGTACGACTCGTCCGATGACATAAATTCACTCTGTGTATTACAGTATGTACGTCCACATTCTCATTATACCACTGAACCGTGCCATGACCTTGAATGCATTTTTATACATGGGAATGTATAATGTATTTATGTAACTATTCCCGATAGTATGTATCATATGTCTACTGCACTAATGCAACGAACATATCTCTTTGTAATACCCATGATGGTAAGAATTGCAAAACTTTTATATAAACTGCATTGGTTCAACATAGAACCAGTTACTATCTTGTCTGCAACACTCAGACTGGACTGTGGTATAACAGATATTATACTTCTCTTCCTAGGATGAAGCTCAAATTTCGTGTGGCGTTCTCTCCTTTGTCGAAAGCATCTCGGAGTGTAAATTTAAATGTTAGCGTCATTGACTGCCGTGCCGAAGGTCCCGGGTTCGAATCTCGGAGTAGGCAGGATTTTTGTAAATGTATAGTGTCTGTGCAGCATGGAGGCATTCTAAATACGTGGCGAGCCGAAAGTCCTCTCGAGAGGTTGATGGTAGAGAAAGAGAGATGGGAGACACTCGGACCCGTCCCCCGGGGCACGGGCCCACCATCCAAATCGGGAGGGGCGGAACTGAGCTAAATCGTATTGTCATCTGTAAAGTGCTCAGTGTTGTTGTTTACGATAGGCTTAAACTTGCGCTTCTTGCCATGAGGAATGTCGTGGGCTTGGGCTGACTATAGGTCAAACAAATGAGCATTAGCAACAACAATTACCACAAATTTAAATGTAAATGGTAGCGTAATCACCATAGGTTATTATGAAAACATTCTACCGTCAATAAAATACGTATTACATCCTACGCAACATGAACACCCATCAACCCTCTGAAGTCAATACCGACAACTAAGTTTCGTAATAATTCGTGATACGTTATTTAAGGGTACCAGCTACTCTTCTCGCGCTCCCTAATATTCTATCTCCTACCTTCTCAGAGTGTTGACATACAAACTGTGAACTTGACCTCTAATCGTTTAAAGAAATAAAATATTAGTGAAATTTGTAATTTTGAGTTCAGATGACCAACCTTCATAGTACGTCCGAAGTTGGAAGTAAAATTCCTTCGAAGAGCCACCAAGATTCTTCTTAGTTTCTGTGAACAGCCATTGAAATTTTCCGCAGTCATCTTAAATATCGTTCGAGGAGGACTCTTTTTATGTAAACATAATTCTGAACTTTCTCCTCTTATTTCCTAGCAATCAGCTTAGATACCGGTAAAAGTTTACAGTCAGGTGTTCCTTGATATTTTTGGCGATTTTTATGACTGCAAGAATGGCGTCGAGGATATGTGTTCCCAAGATGCCTGTCATCCAAAACAACGCCGGAAACTTACATTGCTAAAACAACAAAAGTACTCATGTCTTGTGTTCTTGGTTACATCTCATTGTCAGCGTCTGATAGCTGCTGCACATACATATTGCAAATCATATAGTCCGTGAATTGATCCTCCTTCTCCTGATCCCGGTACCGGCGATGTCACATAAACTCTGCAAAAGTGATAACATAAAAAGTCTTCGAACGACAGCCGAAGATCCCGCTTGAGAAACTGGCGGCTAAGTGTAGTTCTGCATGCCCTCAGTGCTGTTCATATGAGCTCCAGTTTCGGGCACCTTTCTCGCGACAAACACACTCATAGCTGTCCGATTGATTCTTACGTTCGACCGGATGCATATCTTTCATATAAACTTGACATTCATACAGAAAACTAATTAAACCTTCATTCATAAACCAATCAGTTATAACTTTCTTACTCTTTCGCTAAATTTTAAAATAAACAAGTATTTTATTTTAACAGGCATACTTACTTGGGGAAGTGGTACAATGTTTAATTAGAACCAGCGAGCTGATAAAAATAAAAGGTCAATTAATAGCAATTAAAATTCCAATACAGTGAAAATCGTTTAACACGAAAATGACGGGACTGAAATATTTTTTCGTGTTAAAGAATATTGCAAATATATATATGTATATTCAACAAAATTAAGTTTGGGTACATTTTACTTACATATATATATATACATGCATGCATTTAATAAAAAACAGTGAAACAAAACCATCCACAAGAACTTAATTTAATACTAAATTTTCAAGTTTTTGAAAAATAAAACATTTATCGAGTTTTTGGAAAATAATCTGATATTTTTCTTTGCATTGTCTTTTTTAGCATCAAATTGTCAACAAATTGTTCGATGTCGTCCATTTTGTTACTCATTTCACAACTGGAATGTGCGTCAGAATAACTGCGCATACTTTTCATGATGTTCCTCATTTTGGATGACCTGGGAACAGAAGCTGCATTATTCATTTCGTTTTCGTCGTCGGAATCTGCATCAATGATATTGAGCTTTGAACAAACTCCAAAATGTCTTTGTCTGCCATAATTGGGGCTGTACACCCATTATCCTCATCTACTGCAACGAATTCTGCCGATGATACCGCAGGGCAGTCCAATAATACAGAAGCTATCTCAAACACTTCATTAAGTGTCGGCTCAGTTTCGGTCAAAGCTGTATGTAAGTAAAGCGTCGGCACTTCAATGGAAGAAATTGCGCTTCGTAACGACCGCAGCGCTCGTAGCGGTGGCGATGTGGAAACACAATCAGTAAAACTGCGCATGCTCCTTTTCTTTTCAGTCATTGGTTGCTTTGATTTGGTTGTTTGTTTGATTCTACCGAAATCTTGTTAGCTTCTAACGTGCTTTGGTTGTGTTATTTATAACTTATTAATTTTGTACTTTTTAATTACAAAAGGCTCTTTTCAGAACCAATTTTTTTTTAAAATTTTCTCTAATGGCGTATCGATACTGCGGATTAAGGATTGCAAGTAAGGAGTAAGATTTCGTCGAAATCTGATGGAATACATTTCTACACGTTTCCTTGAGACGATGCGTACTTAAGGAAGCAATAAAGAACAGTTTTAGGATATGTATTGTTGAAATTAAAGGTAAAAAAATCTGATAATTAAAAGAATTATTCCCCTATATTTTATAATAACGCAGGTACAAGTTTTAAATAATATTTTAAAAAATCTTTTTTTTTATTCTCTTTCAGAAATATTCAGAGAAAGTTATGTACTATTTAATGTATTTCACTATTAAAATAAAAAGAGCGCTAATCATATTTGAGAAAGTATTTTAGGTAGAAGCTCTGTATGTGGAGCAGAAATAATGCATAATTTTAATGTTAATAACAATAAACTTTGCTTAAAAATGTATTCTTTTCGTATACTTAGGACTCTGAAATACTGTACAAATAGAAAATATATACATTTATATTATATAATTACGACGCAATTGCAAAATATTTACATCCAATCGTGTGAAAACTCATTGCGGCCTCGCCATCTTACTTCCGACCTCCATGACGTCACTGCAGGGGAAAGGAGATGGGGAAGAGATTTAGTTTACATCGCCACCACTGCAGTGGATTGGCGCTGCAATTTGGCGTCATGTTATAGTATGGGATTGCCGACGCTTTACTTACATACAGCTTTGGTTTCGATATCCTCCTTTTCCATTTCTTTTGGAGCGAAACAAACTGATTTTTACACACACTGCGATGTACTCTTCACCGAATTCCAAAGCCAGCTGATGAGAGATGAGGTGTTTTTTGTGTGGTGTTTGTACGGGTGGAGGTTGAAAGTAGCTTAGATAAACAAAATTGGCTCGTGTCACAGGAATTGGCTATCGAGGGTATTTTGAAGCCAAGTCAGCCTCTTTTCTACGAAACATGTGAAACCACCTTTCATTTCACAACCCTCTTAAATCACGCCTGCGCGGCTGGTGTTTTCCGTATTTTCCGAAAGGAAATCTTTTCGTGTTAAAAGAAAAAAAAAATGCATGAAAATATAGCAGTTTGTCGGGACCGTTGTATTATTTCGTGTTAACCGATATTTCGTCTTAAGCGTTTTCGCCTTAGACGTATTTCACTGTAATTCAAAATCCTAAATATATGATTTGTAGTACAGGATATCCGTACTAAAAATCACGTAGGCCTATATCACTAAGAAGTTCCAATCAAATTAAACTTCGGGAAAACACTGGCATGTAAAAAAAAAAAAAAAGGTACCATAACATTGACCGAGGCGAGGGCTTACGGAGTACCTTTGCTAATAAAAGCAATTACCTCCACATCATCGTTAAGAAATATGAATTAAATCAGAAAAAGCAATGGTTAAAGGTCCATAACATTGAGGAAACAGAGTCGCTTCTGGATTACCAGAAAACCGGTACCAGCGTTGGTGTTTCACGACAAATTAAAGGCATCCTTTTCTACACTAAACCCTAGATACCTCTGATGATAAAGTCTCAAGCAAATGAGTTACCCATAAGTTTTCTTCCACCTTCAACAGTTTCATTTGATTTCTCAAACAGAACTAGAAATACGTTGAGATCATTTTCTTCGGGCTGAAATCTTTTGACAGTTAAGTTCAGATATAACGCGCTTTGGACAGGAATAAGTTCTCATTCCTTTTGCGTTACCATTGTCAAACGTAACTTTTCCAGTTCATATTCCTGATTTTTCCATTCTTCTTTCTCCTTATCCCTTTGACGTTCAACTTCAGTACTTGGCATTACGGGCTCAAGATAATTTCTCACATAGCTCTCATTTCTTTTAAATTTATTCGGGTCAACTATTAACTCTTTCGACTCAGACACTTTAACTTCACTATTTGCTCTTAGTCCAAGTTCTGAGACTAGCATTACAAGGTCAGTCTTTCTGGCTTTTCCAAGGAACGACATATCGTAATGCTTTGCACAATAATCTCAGTTAGCTCGTATTTTTTCCGTCAGACGCCATGTGCAACAGATATGCAAAAGAAGAACATTTATTTAAACATCGACATACAGTATTCCATCCCAATCCAATATCCAAAAAACTCAAAATATGGCTTCTCAAATTAAGAACAAATCTTAAGAACAATATTTTGCCACTGAATCACACAAAGGTGAAAGCGCACGTGACTTATCGACTTCTTACAGGAATAATTTTAGAGCTAATTTAAGTTTATGTTTTTGAGCGCCAATACTAAATACAACGGCATAATATTCTTGGAGTAATTCTAAGGGCGTCATTTTTTGCCTGATACGTTATTCTACGGGAGTTAATCATGTGGATCGTAGAGGCAGGTGAAGAATAATGATATTCGAAATTGCAATACGGAATTCAGTTGAGAAGAATAAATGTTTATACCAGAAGTGGGGAACCTTTTTACCATTAGAGGCCACATTTAAATTAGGCAGCAATAAGA
>KL820541.1:0-14684 GCA_000611955.2 Stegodyphus mimosarum | reverse complement strand
TGCTTCCGGGCTTGCACCGCGCACCGCCTCCTGTCGGTGAACTCTCCGTTTCACACTACTCATTTGAAACTTAACAGGATAGTGAATTAGTTCTTTTTGCACCTGCTGTGTCTCTTTGCCTAGTGGGACCAAAAGGAAACTTTTAGTTTTGTGCACCGAAAAATCTGCCTTCTCGCCTCCTGGCCGAATTGCTTGTTTTGCGTAGAAACTGTAATTTTAATTGTAAAAAATTGTTTAAACAGTATTTGATGTTTTACGTTTTTCTACAGCTTTCAGTTTTAAGGAAAACATTCTGAGTTTTTATGTATTCTTACCTTGTCGCGAAGTGAGAACTGAATTAATTCAATGAGAAATATCTCTTTCATGAAATTCGGGGAAGTGTGTTTGAATGAAATGCAGGAAAAAATGCGCATAATTTAATATTCCATGCAAGGAGGTCATGTGGTGTTGACGCAACTCTGAGTAGTGGATATTTAAAAAATAATGCAATAAATAAAACAAACTTCCAAAGTAGGGTTTTACTGTTCATAAACATTTTTAATGGTTCTGTCAATTAGGTTTCGTATAAAATAAAAGTGAATAATTTAAAATATTGAATTCTACATAACTATCAAGCAATCAGTGCTTAATTAATGTGACTTTTGAATATGTACTTTTTACCAAGTCATCTATACTGGCGTTAGGTTTTTGCAGATGCTAACAAAAATTAGGAGTTTTAGGAGCGTACTTTGCATAACAAATTATTATGTTTATAAGGGAAAACATTTGTTCACAAACATGTGTTAATCCAAGCCTACAAAAGTATTGCGGCTGAGTGTCACTATAGTGAAATAAGCCTAAACTAAAATGAAAAGAGTTATTATATTGTTGCGTGCGTACGGGTTCGTAATAGAGTGAATGAAGAAGTCCCATAAAACGTTAATAAAATTTATTCTTATTACGAGAAATATAAAAAAATGTTGAATTTTTCCTCAGAGTTATTCGTACAATATCACGCAATATAATTAATAGCTATACTTTAAACTACTAAAATCGTTAAAGAAAACGCAATGCAAAGCGTATCTAAAGAGAAAGCTAACTGAGATACCTCAGTTCACGCGTAACTAAACAAGCCGCAACAACAGTAACTAAGCAATTGCACTCAAATGCTCTCTCTCCGGCTTTTATAGCTTTCAACGGACCGGGAGATATTTCTAGTACTTTCTACTTCTCCAGATTTCTGGAAAGCAATAAGAAGATGAAATTACGGTTACAGCTAACATAGTGGTCAATTACATTTATTGAATTTCAATACAAATGAAATAGATAACCATTTACTCAATGTTAAATGCACGTGCCCCTGTATTCTTATTTTTTCGGCATAGCTTTCTCTTAAAATTTGTCTCGCGCTGCTTTGCACGAGAAACTACAACAATTTTAATTAAAATACTACTACAATTAACTATCTAAATACAAAATTCGTAACAATATATTATGAAGCAGCTTTACTATCTGTATAGTTTGCAAAGTTCATATATATTAGGTGGAGTGCAAAAGTTTTACCTGTTTGTAAGTGAAAATACCATATAGAAAAGGTAGAGTACCATACATTTACGTAATTGCTATAATTTGGCAAAGAGAAAGCTAATCCTACCTCTCGCTGATCTCTAAACAACTACTCCCAATAGCTGTAACTAAGCAACTGAGCTGAAATGTTTCTCTCCAACTTTTTAAAGCTTTTAATCGGTCGCGTGAGAGTTCTAGTAATTTCTTTGTTTGTCGAGATTTCTGGAAAGCAAAAGAGTAGAGTTACGGTTACAGCTAACACAATAATCAATTACATTTATTCAATTTAAACATAACTTACGAGTTATCTATGTATTAAATTGTTTAATCTCTTATTAACTATTATTTTTTATCTATTCATTAAATTATTTAATCGTTATAGATTTGTATAAAGAGTTGACTAGATTTTTCGGTTTGAAGCCCATAACAGTTTTTAATGAAAAATTATATTGAAATATAATCCAAACTTTTTCAATTTCGGTATTTAAGACTTTTATATCAATGGGAGGAAAATAATAGGTTTATTGACAATAAATAATCGATAAAACGGAAGTGATAATTTACTTGAAGCTCTGAAAAGACATTCGTAAAATAATATACCATGAGCTGTAAGGTTTTAGTTAAACTAACAAAGTTTTATTTTAATTTAAATCTTTCTATCCCTTCCCATTTTCAACTTCCCGTTAGAAGAAGCACGCGTTTTCAGCTTTATGCTAATTTGAAGTGGAGCCAAGTTCTATTTAAACCAGACGTAGAAACCTTTCAGGGTGAGAGAGCTTTTAGTCTCAGATCACGGTCACGCTATTCGACGTTCGCCTGGCCAGCTAGCATTTAAATCCTAAGCCATAGCGCTTTACATGATTGCTTATTGAAATAAATCCAAGTGCGTCAGTATTAGTAAATCTTGCTACGCACCATTTAGTTAGAGGCCAACCTCGCGTTATAGCTCTGTGAGCAACGACTATTTAATTTCTATTTAGCTTTAGTTTTAAATTTATCTGATTGTTCATTTTAGACCCAAGTGTGGTCTTTACTTTCTGTATCCCTCCCGAGTTGGGAAGTGGTTGTAAATAATAGTGATTTAATAAAAGAGGATTTTAAATCCCTTTCAAGTGCAGTTATTCTACCACTTCATCACAGTATTCTACCACAGAACATAGCTGCATTCAGCTCCCTGTTCCAGATCAGGACGTTAAGCTGTTCACGAAGATGTTTGCCAAGAATATGCACCGAACACTCAGTCCTGACAGAGCTAATCCAAAACGTTCCAAATTTTGTGTTTAAAACAGATATGCGGTAGAGAACAACTTAGCGCAATTATAAGCATTAAACGTATTCTTGGAATTATGCTAAATGTAACGAGACTAAATGATTATGAAGACTACCTCCCATTATAAAGTTCATTTAATGTATTATCCTTAATTATCAAGGTGAAAGATTATCAATTTGAATCACTCAAAATCACACTTGAATAAAAGGATGTTCTCACCAAATGTTAGCGATATGTATTATTATTATTATTAAAGAAATAACAAAAAATGTCTGGAAGGTTTTAGATTTTAACGGTCGCCCAAAAGTGTTTGTTAAGCTCTTTTACGTTCTCGCTGACGTCGCAGTTTACAAGTTTGCTGTTACACTTACTCATACTAACACATTTTTTTTGTGTGTTTTTAGCTTTATTATTACGCATCATGTTCTTCGCACTTACGGCATATACAATGCAACAGCAGAATTGCAAAAATTTTCATAGCTGTAAACGTTTAGAATTCTCGATGCAGCGTTAGGCGTTGGCATATACTATTTTTTTTTTTCAGTTTTTTCTCAGTTCATCAAATCAATGTTCCGCTTTCTTACTAAGATGACTTTACAAAACTTTTTTTTGTCTTTTCATTATTGAAGTTTGGTGTGTTTACTTTACTTATTAAACATCCCGCTCTTGACGCTTACGCCACATAAAATTCGAGTCAATCGTAAAATCACAAAATATTTAAAAAGTTCTTCAGAACTTTTTAAATATCTTCAGAACTTGCGATAGACAATCTCGTACACTGACGAAAAATGTTTTATTGCATTGAATGTTGCCACTGCTCGCTTTGAAATCGTTGATTACAAAAATTAATTACAGTTTTGCAAAATATGAAGTAGATAATAAAACAAATTCGAAATTCGGGCTTACAGGTGCCCATATTCCGGTGGAGGACTATGTTATTGAAAATTAGATGTCTCTAGGTACCGCGTTTTTTCACAATGCAAGAAACACGCTTACATTCATGAAGATTCTCGGTTATTTAATATCTTTAAATACAATACAGGGCGATAATATTTGGTGGCAACTATTTGAAAAGTGATACGCCGTTTAGAATGATTCAACGCAAAATGGCGTTTCGAGACTTAACGTCCCTTTGGAGTTAATGAAGTAAATATAACTAAGATACCGAAAAGTCGTCTTGAACTAAAAGGAAAGAGGTTTGTAGACAAATTTTATTAACGTTCTGAATTTTATTAACGTTCTCTGAATACATGAAATATTCTTTAACAGAAAAGTGCCTGCAGTACGTCTAAGAAAACTATTCCATACCAAAAGAATAAACATAAATAAATAACATTGTTGACATTCACAGAAATTGAGTAGTAAAACAAAACATGTTGCCAGTAATAAGATTATCGTTTATTAATGATAACACAGAATTAGATATTGAGAAAATAAATAAGGCAGAAAAGAATGCAAATCTTAAACATACTTTTCCAAGAGATGTCTGGCAATACTTAACTCTCTGTCGGCAATTCTAACGGGAAGTTGATTTTTTCATTGTTAACTCATTGATTTGTGAATCCGAAACATTATGTATCATTATAGAATATGCTTACGATAGATATCACGTGACGCTGTTTCTTTCTTTTACTATACCATTTCTTTCTTTCACTATTAGTGGTTAAGGGAGCACCATATTTACAGACTAATGAATGAGAAGATCTGTCAGTTTTCGATCAGTGCACGTGAACACGTATCGTTATCATTGTCCATTTTATAGGAGAATAATAATAATAAAAAGAAAAGCAGAATCTGAAAGGGTTTAGATGTCAGGACTGAGTGTTCTGTGCATACTTTTGGCGAACATATTCGTGAAGTAGTTAAAATCCTGATCTTGAACAGGGAGCTATGTTCTGTGGTAGAATACTGTGGTTAAGTGGTAGAATAACTGCACGTAACAACAACAACAATTATGGCTTCCCCGTTCCGCCTAATTTAATGGCACTACAGGTCCTTCCCCCCGCAAAGCCAAGGTTCAACCTCTTTCCAGGAACCTTGAGGGGTCGGTGCAACGCACCCAATTTGGGGCGTCACTGGCCGTCAATTTGCTACCCACCAGTCGCTCGGGCGAGCCCGTCGCAGGGGGACATTGATTCGCCATTCACAGTGGACGACGCAAAATCTCGTTTCGAGACTAATAGCCCATTCGGGGTAACGCTCTTTTGGGCTAAAAATGAGTAGTGCTTATAATTAACGTCGGGCCATGAAGTTTGTAAAGAAATTATGTCGTATTTACGAAATACCAACCGGAAGTGATAGTTTACTTAAAGCTTGTTGTTGTTTCACCAATTCCATCGCTTAGCATGAATTGTGGTCACGTGCTAGCCACATCAGATCTTTAATTTGTAGTATGAAGTAAAGAAGTATTGCAATCGCGAAAAATTTCGGTATCATATTTTAACGAAAATATCCATTTTGACCGCTCTGGAATCCTTTTAAACGATGTTTTCCATGACATCTGTAATTACCGACAAAATAAAAGCCTCTTTGTTCAAAAACGGACAGTAGAATGGATTTAAAATGTATTTTAGAAGAGATTTTATTTCGTGGCGTCTGTATGTACCTCGCAAAACTCAACCGAAATTTTGCATATGGGACTACATGTAGTTCTCATATACACTGGTTATTATAAATTAGGAAAAATCACAAAAATAGCGATAACTCTCTCAAAAATAATAATAATCCATTCTACTGTCACCGTGTAAAATTTGAATATGTTGCCAAGTAAGAGTAGCTGAGTAAAACTGCAATATGCAAATCAGTGGCGCTGCTTTCGGAATACGTCATCTGCGAAGAGCATAAAAGTCCATGTTCGAGTCCATGCAAGCCCGCATATTTCACTGGGATAGTGACATCAGAAATCTGAGATAGCCAATTCGTAACAATGACCTTCAGGCAACATTTGCCTGCAGAACTACCATGGGGAGCCATTGGGAGACTAGAGGCAAGTCAAAGTCAAACAGAAGTGACCAGATGGCTAAATGCGACTTCTGTGGTTCATAGAGTTTGGAGGCAATTTCAAACCACAGATTCGGCACCTAGGAGGTTCAGTCAAGGACGGCCAACTGCTACGACGAGCGCCGATGACCGGTATTTGACATTATGTGCACGTAGGAATAGAACCGCTACTCCGACTCCTCTTAGATCCTCCCTTGCTGCAGCCACCGGAAGATTGGTGTCAAGGCCAACTGTGTATAGGAGGCTTCACGAAGATAGTGTGTATGCGAGGCGACCAGCCATTTGCGTGCCGCTCACGCCACGCCATAGGAGAGATAGATTTATGTGGGCACGACAACATGTCCACTGGACGCCTGATCAGTGGAGGAATGTTCTCTTAACGTATGAGTCCAGGTTTTGTCTAGAAAGCGATAGTAGGCGTTATTTGATATGGAGAGAACCTGGAACCCGTTATCATTCGTCAAACATCCGTGAAAGAGATACGGAAGAGGCAGTGTCTGCGTTTGGGGTGGCATCTCTTTGGGTGGACGCACAGACCTCCATGTCTTTCCGAGGGGAACCCAGAATGCTGAGGTTTATAGAGATGACATCCTTAATGCTTATGTGCGCCCATATGCCGGGGCAATAGGAGATGCTTTCCTATTACAGAACGACAACGCAAGATCACACAGGGCTCGCATCGTACATGATTATCTTTAACAGGAAACAATTATGCGCATGGAGTGGCCAGCTCGATCCCCGGATTTTAATCATATCGAGCACGTTTGGAATGCTTTAGGAAGACGTCTAGCTGCTCTCAATCCGTCCCCTCAGATCCTTGCCGCGCTTGCAACTGCTTTACAAGAGCAATGGCTTTCGCTTCCTGTGGAACTGATAGACCGCATAATTGAAAGCATCATACATCGCAATATGTGGTGTATTGCTGCTAGAGGCGATCCTATTCCATAGTGAAGTTACTTTTCCTATAGGAAACTGATACCTCCGATTTGTTCATTTTATACATGTGCCAATTTCTGTACTACCATAATTGGTCTGGTAATTTTTTTTATGTTGTTTGATACCATACTATGTGTTGTATATTGTGGGTAATTTTCATAAAATTCTTCATATAACTTTTTCAGTAGTCGTGATTTTTGCGATCTTTTCTTAATTTATGATAACCAGTGTATATATATGTATATATATATATTCAGTATGTTACCTGTCTCGGTGAGCTCCGTTTTTTATTCTCATATTTTAGTAAATCTTGCATTTTTTGCTTTAAAAGGGATTGATTTATGTTGTTCTTATATTCCTATTAAAATGTTTATGCTTTTAGTAAATCTGCATGCAATAGCTGCAGAATTATCAACAATTTAAATTTTGTGTACTACGTGCCAGTAAGCCTAACGAAACCGGTTTCTTTCGTTACCCCAGTTGTACCCCAGTTGCTTGCAAGCAACTGATATAGCGAATAAGAGATTTCAGGCGAATTTTAATATAATATAATATTAAAATTCGCAAGAAGTTTTATTCGCACGAATTTTAATATAATGATATAATAATTTACGAAATAAGAAATTTCTTTCGAATTTCTTGCGTAGAAACTATAATATTAATTATAAAGATTGTTTTTTTTAACCGTTTTCAACGAAAACCAACGTATTTGGTGTTTTATGTTTTTCTGTATTTTACAACTCTTAATGAAGATGTTTAGAAATTTTATGTAGTTTTGCCTTGCCGCGAAGAGAGAAGTGAATTAATTGCGTAAGAAATATATCTCTAAAGAAATCCTAGGAAATTAGTTTAAGTAAACTGCAGCAAAAAATGTGTGTAATTTAATAGGTCGTGTACGACCTATTAATAGGAAGCCGTGTGGAATCGATATCAGATATTTTTTTATCAGTCGCGATTTTCGGCATAGCTGAAATTTTTAAACTGTTTTCCAGAACATCCTTTCAAATATCTAAGTTGATTTTTAGCGAAACACTAGACTAGTATACTTTAAAAAATAGTTAATTCATGATTATTTCCGCCTCTGTATAGCATGTAGACAAAAACTTTCAATATTATTGAATCATCTTTAATATTCTCGTACTTCACCTCGCATGGATTTCACGCAGCATATGTTTTATTCATTCATATTGTCTAATTCTTTTTTATATACAGCATGTACAGTTTAGCTTCCATCTTCCATGCTATTCCATACATTTCTCCCGTGTTTATTATTACGCTATGAGTTTGAAATCGAAAAATTTAGTAATTAGGCAATTTTTTTCATGAAGCAATACGTTACATTGAGTTTGTGGCAATCTAGTTAGATTTCGCGCCAGCGTTTATGTTTCTCGCAAAATGACGCCCCACGACCATCAAAGTACCGAAATTTTTAAATAATACTCAGTTTACATCCGCAACATATAATCTTGTACCAGTATATAATTTTTAAATATCTGATACGAAGTTAGTAGCTGCCATATTCGGTATGATAGTTAGCGGTGGCAACAGCCACATCGCTGATTCAGACCTGATTCCGAAAATACGCGTAAGAATAATACCGTACGACAAGCAAGATAGACAGAACACAGAGGGGAAGTCAATGAAATCAATGTATGGCTTAACCACCGGATGTTCCCTTAATACGATTGTTTCGGAACTTCCGCTATACTAGCCGGCCTTCCGCCGGCTTTGGGCTTCTTAGGAAAGACTTCGATCAGCGATTTGGGAAAGGAGAACGTTATGTTCGACTGAAGCAGGGCTAACGTCGTTATTTGGAGAGTTGTGTGTTTACCATGGACTTTATAAGAGATAGACTTACCCAGTGGGCGGAGCGCGCGTCCCCCACATGTCTGCAAGAAGGAGTAGGGAAGATCTGGTTTACTTTAACATTGAAACCTATGGCGTTTGTACCACATATTGTTTTTAATTATTAAATGTGATATGTTGTATATTGATGAGATTATGAAAGTCAGTTTTTTCAAGTAAGATTTAATATATCTCATTAAAGCACTTTTTACTGCATTTTGCGCATTATTTTCATGCATAATTCTTGCATAAACGTGTTTACTTCGGTAAAACGGTAAAAACTCTAAACACAAAATATATTAACTTACTTTTGAGTACAAGTAAAGTAAAATCAAACATGATTGATAGTACATGATGCTGTGAAACAAATAAAGTAAAATATCTGATAATATTTTTTAAAATTTTATGAGTATTTTCAGGCAGTGGATTCTAAAATTATTATAACATTCCAAAATGATCATTTATTTGATTATATGATCATTAATTATTAACATTAGAAGATGATTATTTATTTTAATAATTCATAAAATTCGGAGCATAAACTTTTCTGAGTGCAATTCAAAAAATAAAGTAAAATCTGGAAGCACCCAGATTTTATACTACGCCCAAAGGGACTTTTTTAACGTTTTGTGTGTTACCTTTATTTATTGAATATCATGTCCTTCGCACGTAAACCACATAAAATTCAACTCAACGGCAATATCACAAAATATTTGAAAACAACATATCTTTAGAATTTCCGCCCTGGACATAAAAATGTTATTTTCCGTACGGTGTTGCCATTGCTCGCTTTGAACTCATTGAGTTTATTAATCAAAAATTCGTTAAAGTTTTACAAAATATGAAATGGATTAAAGCAAATTCGAAATTCGGCCTTCCAGGTGTCTATGTTTGGGTGGAGGATTGCGTTATTCAAAATTTTATGGCTCTAGATACCGTCGTTTTTTCACAGTGCGAGAAACATACATGTATTCATGAAGATTCTTATTAATTAATTACTTATTATTTAATTTCTTTAAATATAATACAGGGCGATAATATTTTGTGGCAACAATTTTCAAAGTGAAACGGACATTTATAGGGAGACAGCGCAAACGCCGAATAGCCTTTCTGGGCTGTCGCCTCTTTTGGGCTAATAAATTAAATTCACAGTAAATAAAAAAATCTTATGCAGAACTAGAAATAAATTTTAAAAATAATCACTATAAAATATTAGCACAATTAATTATTACGGTTAAATACTATTTTAACATTAGAATAAATGCATAAAAATTATTAAGGTGTTAAAATCGCTATTATTATTATTATTATTATTATTATTATTATTATTTAAATTTAAAATTTGACAATATTGTTTGAGGATAGATACAGTGCTTAGTCTTATCTGACCGTGCTAGTAAAGATATGGATGTTTTGATGTTCTAGTCAAGATTTGGATGTTTCTGTTTAGAAATAGCTGGAATTCCGGTCATGCCGCAGGCAGCAGAACTATTCTAATCAACAAGTATTTCGCACCTTTTTAACTCTTTCATTCACTCCTAAATTAATGGAATTTCTTCTTTCTAAACACTCGTCCAAAGGGTATAAGGTTTCTCCTTCAATCTCTTGACTTTCTTTGTGAGAATACGCTGTAAAACCCTATGTGGAGGACAGTGAGCAAATCTAGGCTATGTCCTTTAGTGTTGAAGAACTACAAAGTCAGAAAGGAGGGTTTAAAAGTGACCCTTTAATTCAAATAATTACAACTCTTCAAATTGAGAATAAGCCACTACTTGGGCTGAACTAAAATAATATGAAAATAAAGTATGTTAACAAATTCAAATCCCTAACTTAGCTTAAGTAGGACGGCGAGGGAAGCTTAACTCTTAGTGAAATGCAATAATGCGAATTTCACTAGCAAACACTGGAAATTGCAAATGCCTATGAAGGCGAACTTTCAGTAGACAGAGGAAATCTTTGCGCGCACAGCCTTACGGCGGTAAATCCAAGGCTCTGTCTTTCCCCTCGTTAACTCCTGCCTTTGAAACTGCTAACAGAGATATGCGATTTGCATAAATATCTCGCTCGCGCCAAATTCGGGCAGCAACTGAAACTTTGAGATATCGATAGGAAAGTTCAAACTAAAAATAATTTGGTTAATTAAAATAATGAATGCTACAAGGGTTTTTTGCTAAGTTTTTTTTTCGGTCTCGCTGAACTCGCATTCTTCCAGTCTGTTCTACTTTTAAGCCTGCTAATCCATTTGTTTTTGTCATTTTAGCTTTGTTATTAAGCCTCATTTTCTTCGAACTCATTGTGTATGCAATTCAGCAAAATTACGAAAATTGTGAAAGCAGCATGTGCTTGGAATTCCTGCTTCAGTGTAAAGTGTCAGCACACACTTTTCTATTTTTTCAGTCCTTTTTTAAGCATTTTCCCGTTATTTTATTGCTTCGAATAGCGCTGCTGATTTCGCTTGGAATATACTGTTTTGTTGTTGGAAGTGGGAAGTCTTCCAATTGTTAAGGTGGAGTCTAGATGATATTTCGATTGCGCTGCCTGTACCTTCTTCTAGGTAGGAGCCGTCTCTACAAAATTGAGGCAATTTCCTTTCGTTTGCTTCTTTTTGTCCTGCTTAATATGATGTTATTTTTCTTTTCTGGATTGTGCTCGTGCGGATGTCTTTAAATTTCTGTGCTATAAATTATAGTATAAGAAGTTCTCAGTTATAAGGAATGGCTAATGCTTTCGTAGTTGCAGTACTGTTATCGTGTGGAATTCTTGTTCAGCTCTTATAGAAAGTCATGTTGTAAAGACCTTATTTAATATAACCAGTTATTTTTAATATGACTTTCCCTTCTGATTTCATTTCCCTGCCGGAATGTAAGACGTAGTATGCAAAATCTAAGTGTGTTCGGAAGCAGTTTTTAAGCAGCGTTTCAAGAGTTCGTGAGGAATTAGTTTCGAGTTGCAGCGTGTTTGAAATTAGCTCTCTAGTCGGTGCTACACACCTTTCAGAACATACTGACATTCCAGGCTCGGTTTTGCTGTGTGCAGCCGATTTAGCGGTTAGATAACTCGGGAGCCATTCGTTAGCCATTCTCATTTATTGTGATTTGTTGCATTTTTATTTTCTATGTAGTTTAAACGCAAAGGATGGTGAAATAGGAGCACCGAGTGCGTGCATCCTCTTGAATTTAGTTCAAATAAAGAGGTTATTTAAAACCCTTTTCTGCAGTATGTGTTCTTCGAAAACATAGTAAGTATTCGCTACTTCGTCTTTTAAGTAGGGTCTACAGTTTATGCTTCCCAAAGACAGAGACTGTAACGTGCTGTTAGCGATTTGAAAGAGGGTTGCATTTAATGCTGTTCTATAGCTTGCCGTTGAAGTTGAGAACAAAGGGTTTGTGAATTGCATGAATTTTTTTTTTGCTTTCTTTTTTATGCCTTCTGAGCATATGGCTGCCCTGTATAGGGTAATCTTCTTGATTACTGTATAGATGAGTTTTGTGGTTGGTTTGCGCAACCCCTATTCTACTTCGTTCATTCGCTTTAGATTTGTTATGATTTTGGAGGTCTTGCTTTTAATATTGTGTAGACAGTCTATAAAGTTAAGCTTTTTATGAATGATGATGATCAAATATTTTAGGGAAATGAGCTCTTTTTATTCCGTTTTCTTCGGTTTCGAATCGTTTCCATGGAGAATTGAAATTTTCTACTGTGTTTCTTACATTTCTTTGGCTCTGGAGCTACCACTCACGACAAAAGCCAGATTGTCCGTGAAAGCTGTGTATTTAGAGTTGTTGGGGTTATTTGCGCTTTATGATTTTTTCAGATTTTAATAGAGGCATGCGCCGTGTGGACAGATTCTAACTTTTTCAGTTGTGCGCTTGTTAGGTATTATTACGCTGCCTCTGTTGGTGAAGTAATCTTGAAAAAAATCATAATTGGTTTTTGGAAAGTTGATGTTTTTCAGTGTGCCTAGAACCTCCAGCCCTCCGAAAGAATCGAATGCTTTTTGAGGTGTAAGTACAATAAAGCTGAGTCTTGTTTCTGTACTTTATTTCTTTTTATCTGCTTTAGAATTTCACTAATTGGAGGTACATTGTTTTTATTTGGGGACAAACCGCATTGGTGTGGGCTTGCTATGTTGGACTTTTTTATATGATGATTGAAATGTTTCGCTAAGTTCCTCTGCAGCATTTTTTCATCTGTAGGAAGACGACTATGGGGCGGTAGAAACCTCGTTTCCATGAATTCCGGCCTTTTTTTTAAAGCCCTATTTTAAATTAATATTTACTGCTACTACTATTATTATTGTTAGTCTTATTCTAAAACTTGTTGGGAAGAAGCTTGTTCATTCATTAGTAGTTTTTCATGGTTAGCTTCAAACTAACCTGAAGATGAGGAAAGCAGAATCTTGGTGGGCTGATTGTCGATTCCGTTCGAATCCGTTGCTTTGGTAAGATCGTGATTATTTCTGAAACTCGAAAGAAGAGAACGGAATGTCTTTGCTTGTTCCTGGTGGGTGGCTATTGTACCTTCTCACATTCTGAAGTAATGAGTCTTCAGCTGAGGATTCTTAGAGCAATGCAGCATCCATTATTTTCTTGATGCTGCTGCATGTTCCTTTATTTTGTTTTGTTTTGAGTAATGGAATTTGTTCTAACAATTTCACATGGATGGAAAATTTTGTTGGTACATGTTTTATTTTTTCTGTAATTTTGTGAATGGGGAGGACCTTTTAGAAATTTTTTGACAGCGGTATTTCGAAATTTTTCTTTGGGAAAAGAAAAGGGTTGGTGCGTTTTTCGTTTCCTTTTTAGTGCCTCTACATAGGAGTTTTAGATTTGCTGGTGGGCGCTGCTTGTGCTTGTGACATGAAATCTGCTCTATTCTATTTTTGTTGCTTCAGCAGAATAATTGAAATGATGGCTTGATGTATTGGGAGGTATAACATCTTGTTGTTTGGATGTAGTGGTTTTCGGAATTTCCTGATTGACAGGGTGTTGCTGTGAAACTGATATTCTCTACAATGAGTGCTGGAGCGCAAACATTAGTGTCAGATATTTCAGTAGTTTGTTTGTTAGTGCCTCGTAGAAGATAAAGTGACTTCCTCCTGTGTTAATCCGAGTGTTAGTTAGTCCGATAAATTTTGAGTGTAGTTTTTGAATGTCTTCTGGATGAAGTTCTTGAAAGCTCGGAATGGAATCTTCGATGATTGTGATCTCGCTCTGTGTTGGAAGACCCTCACTCGGCTAGATGGAATGGTGCGTTTTCAGATTAACTGTTGTAGGCGGCTGGGAGAGGTTGTCTTTGTTAATTGACTCGTGAGAATTTTCTTGGTATGCTGATGTCATGTTACAAGCGCAGCCTGTAAATGGAGAAGAGGACAAGGCACCTATACCTGCAGAACATTGGCGCGGCGGAAGAAACGAAAAGAACTACAGAAGTTGGTAAGTACTACCATGTTTCTTTTTGTTTAATTTTTTTTACACATTGTTTTAGGTTTATTATAGTATTTGAATAGAACATGTAGCAGTTAATAGGTAATTCTCCAGATGATATTTCTTTTGTATTATAAAATGAATGAGATGTAACGCTGTTAAGTGAAACTAGCGCCAGAGTCGCTGTGGTAAGTAAATATAGTGAATTTTAAAGAGTGCATTTATTCTATATTGGGTTTATGCACTATAGATGAAGTAGATTTAATTCAATCCAATTAATTTAAATGAAAAAGGCGTATAATTTAATATTCCGTACAAGGAAGTCATGTGGTGTACACATCAGATTTTTTTTAATTGTTGGTGAGCAAAAAAATAGTCATCTTTCATACTTTCAAATAATTTTAACAAAGGACTTAAACCACATTTGGCGTTATTAGTGCTCAAAAAAAGATGCCAAATTTCAAAACATGCCAATATGTAAATTCATGTGTATCTTAAGAAATTTTGAATAAAAACATTCTTAATTTTTTGCAGATATTCTTAGAAACGCATCTACTTTAAGATGATATTAAAAATGTCATAGGTTATAATACAAAAACATGTTTTCAAAAACGTTATAAAAATACTTAAAAATACAATTTGTTAAAATAAATAATAAAAAT
>KK120063.1:40918-77792 GCA_000611955.2 Stegodyphus mimosarum | reverse complement strand
CTTGGACAATGCGTGCCACGTGTGGTCGCGCATTATCCTGTTGAAATATGGCTGTGGGCAAGTTCTGAAGGCAAGGAAGGACAACCGGCCCCAACAACTCGGAGATGTAGCGCTGGCTGTTTAAAGTACCGGCAGTGCGTACTAGAGGAGTGCGAGAGTGATATCCAATACCGCCCCATACCACAATACCCGGTGCAGGACCAGTGTGGCTGTGCATAACGCAGCTGTTCAGCATCCTCTCTCCACGGTGTCTCCAGATTCGAATCCGACCATTGTGGTGTTGCGATTCGTCAGTAAAGAAAATTTCATTCCATTCTGCCGTCCACATCCTTCTTTCATCGCCCCATTGGTGGCGGAGACGTCTGTGGTTCTGCGTCAAGGGTAGACATAGCAATGGACGTATTGTGGAAAAACCACTATGCTAGACATTGAATGATGCGCTACAGACTGAATGTGCTGTGTTATGGTTCCTGATGTGACTGAGCGATCCGTCACTGCCATTCGCACAATGTTCCTGTCATCACGTGAAGTGGTGCACTGAGGTGGTTGGAATCGAACACGTCGGTCCGTCGTACCCTCCTGCATGCAACGGTCACATATCCGCATTGCAGTTGTTTGGTTTCGTGCAACACGACTACCGATTTCCCTGAAAGATAATCCACACTCTCGGTAGGCCACTATCCTTCCTCTGTCGAACTCGGATACTTGATCAAACGATGATCGCTGTTTACTACGAGGCATAATTAATCATTTTTTTGAAAAAACCACAAGAAAAACACAGTTGCTGAACTTGAGATTGAAAAAAACTCCAAGCCTTAAATAGCGCTTTGAAGTGGTGCCACAGGCGCGCGTGATGTGCGTCTGCGCTGAAATTCTAATCATTTGCATGTCTCATCTCCCCTAATGCATGTTGTAAATTTCATGTTATTTGCATGCTTCCTTCAGGATGTTGCATTTACGGTGGCCAGCAGTGTATCTTTGTTATGTTATAGAGCAGACACCTGAATAAAAAAAACATTAATTTCCCTAATACATTTTGTTTTTCAAAAGAATGGAAAATCTTATGTAAATAGTCTTATGAATCATATTTTTGAGTTTCATTAAAAAATATTCAAATTATTCTCTTTTTTCTGAAAATAAAAATACATTTTTACTTCCTTGTTTGAAGTATTAAAATAACTACAGATTTCGGGTATCATATTATTTCAATGAAAATATCCATTTTGAACTTTTTTTGTGTGTGTGACATCCGTACGTACGGACAGAATAACACATTCGGTTTTCCAAAATAATGTTAAAATGGATTTAAAACGGGTTCGGAAGAGATTTTGTTTCTTGACTTCTGTACGTACACTGAGCCGAAAAAAAGGAACAGTTCTATATCATCAGATCTATTGGCCGATTGACGAAATTCAACTTGCGTTTTTCATGTCTCGAAAGCGCGACTTAGGATATGTATTACTTTTATATATATATCATTGTTATAATATAGGTATTTTGGCACAAAATCGAACTTTTTCTGAAATGGCACGCTAATTTGCCAGTGAATTCATAGAATGTCCATTATGATAAATCCTTCATTTAAAAAAAATTAGCTGTTTCAGAGGATTAGCATTTTGGGTGCAGTCATAAGTAATAAAAGCAAGCAAAACGGGTAATAATAGCTGCCTTTGTATCATATTACCATAAGGTATCGCTTGGGATGTTTTAAATTGCGGGCATCATGTATATTATTACCACAACTGCCAATGCATTCATTATTAATTGAAGAAAATTTCTTAAGAAATTTCTTGGCTAGGTTAATAGTATATACTTTTGAGCTGCACAATATTTAATTCTTCATATATTTTACTGTTACAAATATACCAAGGTGCATTGCGTATTTGTCAAAGAACAATATTTTTGTGCAATATGTAATTGCTTTCGATTAGTGCGGCTTGAATACTCGCAGGCAGGACAAGCATAATATAACATGGCAAACAGGAGAGCTTTGTGAATGTGTATTTTATTGTGTGCAGAGAAAACGCTGTGTAGACTAATTATGGGGAAGAGTCTAGCTTTGCGTAGTTAATGCTTCTAAATAACAGAAATAATGTGCATGGTTCATGTGAGACTATTAGAGTAGATTATTGCGAGATAAGGGGCTTGCTTAGCCCTCTGAAAAGCTATAAATTTCAGTTTGTCTTTGTTCTCCTTGAGAATAGGATTGCTACAGCTTTTTCAATATTTATTTCTATTTACTACTTAATTAGCCTTTCTGAATCGCGTAAATATGATATTGTAAATGTTGTATGACTGACCTCGGAGCTATATTTTATACAAGGACCGCTCTAGCATAAGCGCACATTGCTGGTGTAGTGCTTGGTTTCTATGACATGTCGTTCACATAAATTTTAAATAACGTGGGCCCGAGGACAGTTCCTTGTGAAACACCGGATCACAGGGCACGCCTTGTGTTCGAAATACCAAGAGTCTATCGCTTAGGTAGGATTTAATAATGCTTATGATGTAACATCGGAAGCTCATGTTATGTATCCTTTATAAATGATTATATGAATGATGTAGAAAAGCGCGTTTAAAAACTAATAATGATGATAATTTTATTTGGCGCAGCACTTGTAGCTGTTGATAGTTTGATTTTGATTACAGCTCTCATTGTTGGAACCGCTAAAAAATCTTCATTGCCTCTTCAGTTCATTTTAAGGTAGAAGGTTTAGTGTCCTTGATTTAAAAAAAAATATAGGTATAAGTAATTTCAAGTAAAGATATTTAGTATGGTTTTCTGTATACTTATCTTGTTTCGAAACACTCTTATGATTGATAAACTGGATGTTTACATAATTATCTCTCGCCGAAACCCTCTTGGCATTGAGAAACAGTTTGCAGACAGTTAACCCTCTGACTGGCCCTTGTTTCCTCTAAGGAAGCACAAATTTCTCAAACCTGCCATGAGAAAGAATTATTTTCTTGAGGTGTTTCTATAGAGATAAATTACATGTTTCTTATTTATCTAAATCATTCTAAGACGTTGAAAGGCAATTAAAATTGAGAGTCCCCAACATATATAAACATAGTCATCAGAGAGCCAGATTTCTAATTCTTGCATGCTTAAGTATTAAAATAAATACATTATAATCCCATTCAAACCTCAGAAATTATAAACCCGAACATAGGATTATAATCAAGCTTGTCATAGCTCAAGCATAAAATAGCTTATTATAATCAAGCTTAAAATAGATATTATATTTGATCTGATGGTGAGTCTTTTTAAGTGAATTGTTATTTTCCAAAATATTTTACTCTCAGCGGATTGAAAATTTGCATTTCTGATGAAACTCTATGTATGTCTGACACTATCGCATCAATTTATTTGTTTCTGTGTATTAAATTTACAATCTTCATGGCAAACGATTTGGCACACAAAGGCATCTTTGAAAATATGCGACATTCCTTGAAAGCCCATTTTCTCAGAAATGGATTTCTGCTGGTGAAATTTCGATAAATTATTTGCACATTTTTAGCTATCCTAAATGCTAGGTGTTCTAGAATTCGTACATTCAAATTACTGGTCCTTTGGTTAGCATTTCGTACTGTAACCATTTTAAAAACTTCTGTTCAGGGACTTTTTATATAGGGATTTTTATATGTCTGAAATAACAGTTTGAGTATCAGATATCAATCGCATTCAGAACGACGCTGGTTTGTGGATTGTGGGACACTCAAATATAATTCTTTACCTATGAGTTTAGACAGATCACACGGCTATGCGACGTCGATCACGTTTAAGTACTGAGGCTTGGTGAAAGAGCTTGCTTCAGCAGTAGGATGTTTCGCTTGCAAGACATATGCGTATGAAAGCCTTTGTTTCTGCAGTTTTCTCTCTGTACTATACCTGCGTAGGCACAGCCTCCAACATGATTGATGCTTTTACTTCAGCTGGAGTCTATACGCATTACGATACATTTGAGCAAAACGGTGTTGAGTGACGAGTGGAATTCTCTTGATACAATCATTTAATCCAAGCGCCAAGAGTCCACTAAACTATAGGTCATCAGTTACCATAGCTCACTGAAGAATAGATTGCGATACGACGGTGGCATAGTGCAATTCCTGGCTTCTGTGTCGCAATGCATAATCACAAGTGGCTCAAGCTACTGCCAAAAGCACCGGGATTGCGTTGAGAAATTTAGCTTTCTCATAGTCTTGTTAAGGCAAAATATGAAATAAATGAGAAAGAAATGATCGTTTATTTCATATTTTGACCTAACAAAGATCCAAACAACTGCCTTTATTTTCAGTTCTGAATTTTGTCTTGATCCTTTATCAATGAAGCTAAATTGAATATGTGGCTGTCTAAATTCTACAAGAACTAGAGCATTTGAAGAAGATCATTAATGCGACTGATGCATAGTTTTTAGAATAATCAGTTTTGATTTTGTATAAAATAAATTTTCATGGTATGCTCTTAAGATGGATACCAACCATCCAATATCATAGATCATTCAAACCATCCAATATGAAGAGAAATTTTCTCATTTCCCACCGTATTCTCCAAGCTTAAATCTTATTTCTTAAGCTTTGGAAAATATTTGTTTCGAATCAAGTTTCATTATTCTCAGGAATTAACTTAAGCAAGCATAGAGATACACGTGTTTTGAAATGCTGCAGAGTGTATAGTAATTCAACAAATGTCTAAGCAATTTCTACGGCTGATAAAATAAGTATTGGTAATTTTGTCCCTTCTCTATAAACCTCAGGTCTAATTCAGAGCTGTTATCAACACCTTAGGACTTGATAAGCTCTATAAAAGCCGATGGCAAAGTGATTCCCTCATCCATTAATTAAGGTTTATAGTAGTCGTAACTCTGATCCCTTTCATTATTGCCTCATTTGTCTTATCTAAATCTTACTGTTACTATGTTCTTGGAAAGGATATCGGCTCTATTTTCTGGTGATAATTACCCAATAGCTGTGCATTGGCTCGCGATTTCAAAAGGATTAATTTTTAACATTACTATGTAATTTTAATAATGAATATAAAATACGAAAATCTGATGTGGAAACCACATCTCTTTCTTATATGGTCTACTAAATTATTTTCCTTTACACATTTTTGATGCATTTCATTTAAAAGTATTTCCTCAGACTTCATTAAAGATTTATTCCTCATTCAATTAATTCAGTTCTCACATCGCGACAAATCAAATATGCATAAAAACTCAAAATACCTTCATTAAAAATTGTACAATTCAGAAAAACAAAAAAATAAAATACAATTAAAACGTTTAAAAGAATTACGATTAAAATTATTCTACGTAAAAACAACCAAAATCCTCCAGCTGGCAAGAAGGCTGTTTTTTCGGTGCAAAAAAACTGAAAATTTACTTTTGGTCTCAGTCGGCAAAAGAATATTGAATGTTCAGAAAATGACTTAATTCACTATTCTGCCGAGTTTCAAGTGTAAACAAATAGCAGCTCACTAGTCAAAACTTGCCACTTAAACTTTTAAATTTCTGGTAATTCTACAACTATACTGCATGCAGATTAACTGAAGGCATAAAAATCTTAACTAGAGAATAAAAACAATATAACTCAACACTTTTAAAGAAAAACATGCACAGTTTACTAAGATATAAAACTTAAAAAACTAAACTCACCGAGCCAGGTAACAGAGTGCGAATATATATATATATACACACACACATACACACACATATATATATATATATATAGCTCTGTATCCTTTCCAAGAACATAGTAACAGTAAGATTTAGATAAGACAAATGAGGCAATAAAGTCTAATACAGATACCTAAACGTATATATATATATACGTTTGTTGCAGCCGATTACAAGGAAAGCGGGAGGTGCACAACTGCATCTTATAGCAGTCCCCTATACAAAATTTCAACGTTCTACGTGTACTTGATCTTGAGTTATACGAGATACATAACTTATGTATGTACGTACGTATGTATGAACGCATAGACGTAAAGAAAACAAAATCTTTTCTGAATCCATTTTAAATACATTTTACAATCCGTTTTAGAAAAAACAGTCCTTTATTTTGTACGTACGTGCAGATATCACGCAAAATTATATTTCAAATGGTTTCGAGAGCGGTTGGAATGGATATTTTCCTTGAAATATAATACCCGAAATTTTTCGCGATTACAGTACTTCCTTTACTTCGTACATGGTAGTAAAAGCAGAAAGCTTTCAGATTTTATCCTAATCCCAAAGGGGCGTTTCTTTGATTCGTTCAAGTATGAAAAATATGAAATAGATTATAAAACAACTTCTAAATTCTAATTTCGAGCTTCAAAGTGCCCATATTCGGGTGGAGGTGTACGTTATTCAAAACTCGATGGCCTAGGTATCGTCGTTATCTGACAATGCCAGAAACATACATATATTCATGCAGATTCTTCATTATTTCATTTCTTAAACTATAATACAGGGAGATAATATTTGTTGGCAACAATTTGAAAATTCATACAGCCATTTATAGTTATTCGATTCAATTCTGGAGACTAGTAGTTCTTCTGGGCTAGCGTCCCTTTGGGCTTATAAAAAGGTATAATTTATAAATGCAGCTTTGTCAAAATCTCTATATATAACTTGATGCTACTTATGATTTTGCATCAAAATGAACATAAAATTTTAGATTTACGATCTTAATGGTCTAAGATACTGCAGTTTAATAAGAAAATGCATAATAAATGTTTATGCATTCCCCAGAGTTTCTTAGAGATTGTGCAAATGGATAAAATTTATCAATCTTCACACATGTTCAATACTTCGAAAAGCGTATATTGATTTATCATCGTAAGCTGCAGAGTAACGACCGGTAGCGAAAACAATAAGTGAAATGGACTGTTCTTTGTCCGGAATGCATCATGAAGGCACACACCATAAAGATCACGAAGATAAGCTTTAAAATATATTGAAAACATTAAAGCAAAATGGGACAATTGCTGAAGAAGTCATCTAACTTATTATTCACTGCACAATTTAAAATTAAAAATAATTATAAGATATATAATTAGCCAAATATATAAATATCGCTTCTTCCTAGCTTTAATAATGTTCTTGCTTTCTTGTCGTTCAGAGTCTCATTTTCAAGTCAGATAGTTCTCTCTTATTTTACTTTCCATGTGCGTATTTTAAACCAGGACTTACTATTTTTGGTATTATCATAAACTTAGATATTAGGGGTTAAACTGTGATAGCTTCAATGTCGATTAGAACAATCATTTACATATTACTCCGTAACATTAAGGAGACTGCGGAATTGCTACTTTGCTTGAATTACCATAAAAAGGAAATCTACAGAATATTTACATTCTATTTAAAAGACTATTCTTTAAAATTTGTTAAGAAAAAATGGTCTTAAAACTTAATGCTCATCGTGATAATTTCTGCATTTTAAAGGGTATGGGTAAAATAATTTCACGAACGGAAAAGCAAAAATGAATAAAATGTTGAAATAAAGAAAGAATACGCCGATAGGAAATATAAGAAATTTGAAACCAAATTAAAAAAACAAACTGCATTGATTGTTTCTAAAAGTAAAAGGAGTGGATTATTTAAAGCATATTACAGCAATATACATAAGATAAATCATAAATATGGCCATGAGCACGCCGGATAATGGAATCCAATGGTTTCTTCTCCTGTCCTTACCTATTATCGTCCTTTTAACGGGATTTCAGGCTGTATCCATTATGAACTTTCCTATTTTAGAAAGACCCTATAATCATAGACATTCATTCGGAATTCACACGTGTAGCTGAGCACCTTCCTTGGCGGCACTTAATCGAAAAATATAGAAAATGTATCTTTCAGAAACTAAATTTATAAGGTATCATCTCCCTCCTTTCCGCATGCCTTCGTAGTGTAATTGGAAGCATACTCGACACGTATTCATGAGAATCGGAGTTCTAGTCCCGGCGACTGTATTGCATATTTTTCACGTCTTCAGCATCGGTATAACCTAATGACTCTACAACTGGCGCCTGAGCTAAAAAGTGGTAAACAATAATTTGACACAACCAGCACTTGGTGACTGGGTCCCCCAATATCCATTCGCCCTTGAAAAGGGAGTGTAAATAAGGAATTTTTCCTTCTTTCCCCACGCCTTCATCATGTAATTGGAAGCACACTCGACGCCCATTGAGGAGGTCAGGAGTTGGAATCCGGCAATGAAATTGCATATTTTTCTCGCCTCCAGAATCGATATAACCTAATGACTCTACAAATTTAAAATTTGCTTTTCAGTTGTTAGCGTAAATTTATTAAAACTAAACTGCAGAATCATTAGGCTATTTTGAAGCCGAAACATGTGAAGAATATGCAATGCCCTCGATGGGACACGAACCTCGGACATCTCAAATACGCGCTGAGTGTGCTGACAGGGAACCCAATCGCCAAATCCTGGTAGTGGAGAATCATCATCCTCCAACGTTTTTTGTTCGGGTGCCACTGTAGAGGCATTAGTTATTTTTTTTCAAAGCAGGAGAGATGTAAAATAAGCAATGCCGTCACCGGGACTTGAACCACGGATCTCTCGAATACGCGCCGACCATTACATCACGAAGCTGCGTGCTGGCAATTAAACCACGAAGCCATGTTTAGAAGGCGGTCTTTATTTATATACTCCCCCTCTCTTAAGGACGACTGAGGATTAGAGGACCCAGTCGCCATATCCTAGTGGTGGAGAATCATCATTCACCAACTTTTGTTTTTTTAGTTCAGGCGCCACTGTAGAATCATTAGGTTTTTTTTAATGTGAGAAATGAGCAATGCCCTCGCCGGGACTGGAAACTCGGATCTCTCTATACGCGCTGAGCTTGCTAACCATTACACAAGAGAAGACATGTTAAGAAGACGGGAGAAATACCTTATAAAACACTTTTAAAATTGCTTTCCCCGATTTCAACAAAACTAATTGTTATAAGTATAATCAAATATTTTCTTTAAACGTATTAAAAGTTGTGAGGAAAATTTGATTTTATTTAAAATATTAAACTTAAAAGTTTCATTTGATTAAGTAAATTTGAATGAGATTATATTATTATTTTCTTTAATTTAGGCAACACAGACGATGACTCTGTTTGTGGAAGCCTAACCTCAATTTGGAAAAAGGATTCTGAAAATTTCAAATGAATTAAAGCGAGTTTGCTGTAAATGAATATGCTACGAATCGCTGTAATTGATTACAGAAAGCTGGTTATTGTTATTTCATTACAAACAAGACATATTATTTTTATAGACTCAGAGATTTAAACTTCTAAATTACAATCTAATTTGCTACTATAAATCTTCCCAGTCTATGAAGAACAAACAATATATTAACAAATCTTATGCGGTCTAGGTCTGAGGTTATTACATTTTGAACAGCGTAATTCAGGTTAGTTTATTATTTTGGCAGAATTTTCTGAGAATCTTAACTATAATTAGAGTTTTAAAACTCCCGTAAATCTTAATTTTTACGAAAGAAAGACAAAACATTTTGTAGATGTTAAAATAGACACATATTTAATATTCCAAAATGAAATAATTAGTATACAGGTTAATATAGCCTGACGGAGTAAGGATTTATTTTAACTGTACAAGTATAAATATGGCTGGTTGCAAGCAATTTAATTCAGGGGTCTCATTAAAGTGATCTTAAAAGGAAAAATAAAAATTCAGTGCAAATGATAGGTACTACGAAATTTTAAAAGATCGAATTTTTGCATCAAACTGTCAGAAAAGTTTAAAGCCTTTAGGTATCATCTTGAACAAAAGAATACTTATCTCAAGAAAGGTAGTATTATAAAAGTAGGTTTATATAAATGAATAGTTAATCACTTGAGTCAGAGAAACACATTTCGAAAAACACACAAAATATCTGGAATAATTAAAGTTGTCACATATTATGGACGCCATAACAGCCTCTGGCAGCATAAGAGTTAAAGCATTTCTATAAAATATTCAATCTCGAAGCCACATTTGAATACATTTTATTGAAGTAAACGCTATTAGTGTGCTTATGTAAAGAAAGTTTCTTTTAGCAAGCATTAATCAGGATATTTCATTCACAGTTAAAGAAAATAAATTTTGATTAATGTATAGGTTTCGAAATTTAAATATCTATAGGCAGTTTAAGGAACCTACCAGAAAGAGTGCTGCGGCTTTTATCTGAACTACTTCTGAGAATAATGTTTACTATAAATTTAATTACAAACGATATCTTAAAATGCTACTTCTTAACACATTTATACAGATTGCTGAACTAATTGTCTTCTGAAAGTCACCTTTTTGTGTTTTATTGTCAGATATGTCTTTGGTACTTTTTAACCATCACCCTAGTTGCCAATTGTTTTTTCTTTCTTATTTTGTTTTATTTTCGTATGATACGAATAGAAAAGAAAGGAAAAAAATTAATGCTAAAATTGAATTGTAAATATGTCTTGTTTTGTCAGGAAATCAGTCCTATGTCCCTGAGTAAATGTATTCGATATCAAAGAGCAGACTCTCTATATACAGTATCATCAGAAAACACTTCGGGAAAGCTGTTTAGAAGCTGCTTATATTAAGTTACGATTTCATAGAAACAAAATCTGATGTAGACACCACGACTTTACCAGGTGATCTTGTACGTCCTATTAAATTATACACGTTTTTTGCTGCACTTCATTTATATGCCTTCTTTCACAAAGTTGCTACGTATCAAGCACATTAGATTTTAAAATCGTTGGAAAGTTTATAATAACAAAATAATAACGAAATAAAAAATCTGATGTGGACACAGCATGGCATCTTTGTACGGCCTATTAAATGATGCATTTTTTTTGCTACACTCCATTTAAACTCAGTCCTTCAAATTATTACAACTTATTTAACAGATTCCTGGAAGCAAATTAAAACTGACCACAAAAATTGCAAATTTCTAAATTAACTATTTCAGTCAAATTTGTCATAAGTGGATCAAACGTCTTGTACATTTTTCATAACAATTATAAAACAAGCAGATTAAGGGGTTGGATGTATACACTGGTGTGCAAAAATTAAGGACGAAGTCGAAAAATTAGCATATCAGCTGAACGAAGAGGCAGAGCGGACAGAAAGACCAGTCAGGAGATTAAGTAAGGTGATGTACGGTAGCACATGCGCAGATATGCAGGTAGACGTAATGGGGGAGTGTCTGAGTAGTATAAAGCATGTTGTCGGTGTAAGATCAGTATTTCTGGCAAAGAGATTGCACGCCGTATAGCAGTTAAAATCACACCGAGTTGCTGCCTCAGCGAGAAATGGCGAATAATCAATCTGTTAGACGACATCTGGATGCTTTTACCCGAGGTCGAATCATTGGGAAGTTGGAGGAAGGCCGCAGTGTGACAAGTGTGGCTGCAGAGTACGGAATTGCTCACAGCATCGTTTCACGACTTTGGAGACAATTTCAAACTACAGGAACAGCTATCCGGGGGTTTAGTAGTGGTCGTCCACGAGGAACCACACCCGCAGATGACCGGTATATTGCCTTACAGGCCAGAAGAAACAGGCGGCAGACAGCGGGAGAAATCGCTAGACACACGACACAGGCGACTGGACGACCGATATCGCGTTTTACCGTGGCCAGAAGACTGCACGGTGGTGGTCTGTTTGCACGACGCCCTGTACGGTGTGTACCTCTAACGCCTGCCCATCGGAGAAGGCGTTCTCTGTGGTGCCGGGAACACCGGAATTGGAGAGACAATGAATGGGGACGAGTACTCTTTACAGATGAGAGCAGATTTAGTCTGAGTTGCGATTCTAGACACATACACATCTGGACAGAGCGGGGAACACGCAATAACCCCTTCAACATCATCAAAAGGGACTGTTTTGGAGGTCGCGGAGTTCTCGTTTGAGCAGACATAATGCTTGGTAGCCGGACCGACCTTCATATCTCCCAAGGAGGTTCGTCACCTGGGACTGCTATTGTAACGAGGTTCTTCTTCCTTACACGCGTCTTTTCACAAGGGGTATGGCTCCTCAGTTCCTCTTCATGGACGACAACGCTCCACCTCATCGCACAGTTACTGTCGATGAGCTGTTGGAGAGTGAAGATATTGAGCACATGGATTGATCGGCAAGGTCTCTGGATCTAAATCCCGTCAAGCATGTACGGAACTTACTAGGGAGACCCGTGGCAGCACGTATCGTATCGCCAGTAACGATTCCAAAACTTTGATTGGTGCTACAAGGGGAACGAGCAGCAGTGTCTCAACAGCTCATTAACAACCACATATCCAGCATGCACAAATGATGTGAAACCTGCCTAGCAGTCAGGGGAGATCATATCACCTATTAAAGACCGGATGTTTTTTTGCTGGACACCCATCACAGGGATGTTTCGGCCTTCAGTCGCATTGTCCTCCATGCTACGTTTTCAATAAAGCTTCTTTTTATCCCTCTGATTTCTCTTTTAGTAAGTGTTGCTTACATTACTTATGTCCTTAGGTATTGGGGATCTTACGGTATTAAATGCGTTGATTTGGAAAGCTTTTGTACAAAGTTATATTGAAAAAACCGTCTCGTCCTTAATTTTTGCACACCAGTGTATATTTACGCATACATATATACATGTTTGATATGGTAGATTGCAATTAAAAAGGGAGGTGCACAACTGTTTTAGCATTCTCGTATACAAAATTTCAGCTTTCTACACTAACCGTTGAGTTATCAGAGATACATACATACGTTACAAAAAATTCCTTTTGAAGCAATTTTACCCATTTTACAAGTGTTTTGGAAACTAGAGTCCTTTATTTTGTCCATACACACAGAAGTCACGAAATAAAATCGTCCAAATGTAATCTGGAGTAGTCAAAATGAATATTTCGGTTGAAATATGATACCCGAAATTTTTTGCTATCACAATACTTACTTTACTTCGTATAAGGAAATGAAAACAAGCCCATTATTTTGCAATAACTATTATATTATTGTAACAATTGCAGTTTTCGTATTTATTACTGCAATTCTTAACTATATATAAGGTCTTTTAATTATATACTGAAAATATTTGATTCCATGTTGAGTTATTAATTGCTCAGCTTTGCATAGAAAAATGAAGCAAATACTTTTTAATCTAAGCTTTAAGGAAATCTAAGTTTTAAGGAAATTTTGAAATTAATAACTAAGAAGAACGTCACTAGAAACTAGACAACGAAAATTACGTATGTTTTTTCATTTATGGGGGCATACAAAGTCCAATGAACAACTGAAATTTTGCATCCAATAATTTTATAATGCACAGAAATGCAATAAAAAAACTTTTAATATTTTGAATTGATTATTGCCGAATATTCAAATGTTGTACCGCCCAAGGAAACGCCTTCATATATGAGTCTATTCTTAAGACAACTTACTCATATTCACCTTTAAACTCGAGGGGAATTGCTTAAACTTTCATGTGTCCAGCCCTTCGCCGATATTGAAACCTGGATCGAACTATTTGGGTGCTGTATCCACTCGGCCTTTCATGGTTTTGGCCACTCGGCAATTTTGGCCATAAGACCAAATCAGTTGAAGCTAACAATGGCATTGGATCATCTGTAAATCGACCGTTAAGTTCTAAAATTCAAAGCAATATGTAGATGAAAATGGTGAATTTTATACAATTACTTAACAAAGCCTCATAAATAAAATGACACTTGAAGAGAAACTATACGAGAGTTGCTGATCTATGAACTGATGATACCAACAGTATGTCCAATATTTCTGAAATACAATCATTATGTTTCGAACTGCTTCTGAAATTTTCTCCTTCGTACAGAATTTTTCAAATAATTAGTTCTTTCAAATGTTTTATGATTTTGATCCTGAAAAAGTCATTGATCCTTTGTTATGTCACTTATTTTTGAGCTGAGAAAAAGAATGCAAAATTGAAAGCCCTGTTTCTTGATTAAGTATATAAAATTTAACCAAAATTCTTTTTTTCAGGTCACTTGTTACTTCATGTTGAATGCTGACAGTTACGTTATGTTGAATGTTGATAATTACGGTGAATTAAACCATTCAGTTTATTTTAAACGTTCTAGAATATTCTTCCTACAATATCATCATCTGTTAGGCATTATTATGACTAAAAACCGGCATTGTAATATTATTAAGATATATTAACACAATTTTATTTCGATATATTAACTATATGACACTTCTTTAGAGTAGAACTACACGATATATTCTAAAGTTGTGCAATTTTAACCATTTTTTATGTATATTCCGTCATCAGATATTACAAAATCTTGTAGATAAATAATTTTTGAAAATTTATTAATGCTTGAATCACTTTGAATTTTAATTATATTTCTCCAGTATTCTTGTATATCCAGTGATTAAACGTTTCAAGAAACTAACTTTATAATTCTCTTATTATTACTGGCACTTTGAATCAAATTTAGCAAACCGTTTAAAACTATGCATTTATCAGTTATCTATTATGGAAAAATATTACTCGTGGTTGAAATATCAAATACTGAATTAGTAAATTATTTCAAAAATATTTTATTACGACAGCGTCCGCTTTATGTCAGAATGCCTGCCGAACAGGGAGTGGCGTTGTATTTTCCTTGCTTTATTTGTTCGGAATTCACAAATCATTCATAATTACAAAGAGTTTGAAACTTATGTCGGCTATTTACGTACTGCAAGAGCCGGATGTTCCAAATCGCTTAAATAATTACACTCAATGAATCGATTTCGAGGTCTGAACGTCACATTTGTTTAACTTTAGTGGTCTGTGCTGTGTGGAATTAACAGTGAGCCGGTCCAACATACTGGAGCCATTACCATGTAGTATATCCCACTACCATCCAGCTTCATTTTTGATGAAGAGATGAATACCGTGCTTTAAATACGTAATGCTTGTGTTTGATAGGATTACGTTAGCACAGGCATTAGACTAATGATGAGTCAAATAATTTTATTCGTTTTCAGATTGATTTGCCCTTCATTTAAAATTTTCTCAAAAATTAGCTGAAGGATACGCATCTGCAAAATAAAATGGTAAAACCTGTCACTTAATATACTTATAGAGACATATATATTTAAATTCAAAGTGGATTCAAATGTCACATCGAATTTGCTAAAATTAAAAAAGAAATGGCATAAATATTTCAAAACCATTGAATAAAATAATATTAGAAATAATCAAATATAAGAAAATATGAAAGGACTTATATTACCCGGCATATCTTTTTCTGGAAATTGGTAAACCGAATAAGCCTATTTCTGAGCCAACTAATGCACAGTTCGAACTTAATATGTAAATTAATTTCAAAATGGGCAAGTATCTACCAGTTAAATTGAAGTCAGAAAAATGGTTGAGATTTATTAAGCTTATTTTACTTCCCTGGTGAAGAGTTTGGTTGAATCAGTCTTTTCATTCTTTTTGAATTTTATTTTGGTATTGGCCTGCTTTATTTTATTTTTTATTATTTGTTTATTGCACTTATAATTGTTATTGAATTTAAAGAATTTAATTAATAAAGTGAACAATAAGTTTATAATCAATAATAAAATTATTGTTCACTTTTAGAACATTTTTGTACAAATTAATTAATTTTATTTCTATTTAATCTGTTTTATTTTCGCGTTTTATTTCCATTTGAGGTTGTTAAAAATATTTTAAATTTTTACACGTGCTTTTAGTACATAAAACATACGTATTTTACACTTTAATTGCGGTTTAAGAAAGTGCTAAAATAACGCAGTTCTCACACAATGAAAATTGTGGTGATGTGATACACACAGATGAGTATGTTGCTTCTTATTCACATAAAGATTTATTTAATAGAAATTGCAGTATTTTTTTCGATATATAAAATTAGCACCGAAATAATAATCTAAGTTGTAACCATTTAAACAGTTTACCTTGGGGACACTACACAGCGCAAAATATCGATTTCAGAGACGATATAAAACTTAAGTAAATTAGACAAAGAGATCATAATTTTACGTTTAAAAAAGGAAAATTTAAATCCCATACCAATGTACAACTGTTATCTGACATAAACTATATCATAAAATTAGCCTTGTGTTTGGAGAAGATTTAATCAAGACCTAAATTAATTTCGAGGGGAATCAGATACAGATTCTTGTTTATGAGGGGTAAAGCAATGTGCAAGACAAGAAAGCAGTGGGCTTTACGGTGGTATTTATACCCTACTGCAGTAACGATAACAAGAAGGTAGCGCCATCTGTTGGCAAAAATAATAAAGAAATTAAAAAATTAGAATTTTAAAAGCTTTAGTAAGGACTGGATTGACTTTAAAATCATTAACTGAATAAGGTAAGTCTTTATGAATGTGGAAGTTTCACGAAAATTCAATTCACAAATTAAAGAAGCTTCGTAACTAATTTTTGCAGACCAAAGTCAAAATTATATTACTATTTTTCGGACAGATGGCGCTACCTTCTCGTTCGCTTTACTGAAGTAAGGTATAAATACACTGGTGTGCAAAACGTAAGCAACAGCTGCGTTTTTTTGCCATAACTCCACGAGAAATTAGCTGAGAGACATGAAATGCAGAAATGAAGAAGAGTATTATGTACGTAAAGGATGACGAAAGCATCGGAGCTGAAAAAAGAATACAATGCATACGGTATGGAATCAAACAAAAACAAGCTTCATTGAACGCATAGTATCGTGACTCATGATTGTCTATCCAAGAGGAAAAACAACAAGCAGATGTTCCTTAATATGGGATATGCCCTCTCCTCGCTGCAATGGTAGCTTTGCACCGTCTCCGCATACTCAGAACCAGCTGGTGCAACATTTCTTGCGGTAGGAGTGCCCCTTCCTCAATCAGCATCTGTTTGAGTTGTTGGTTGTTCTCCGGAGGATGTACGCGTTCTGCAATGCGTCTTCCCGAAGCATCCACACATGTTCGACGTGATTTTAATCTGGGGAGTACACTGACCAATCCATTCGAGTGATATCTTCACTTTCCAGTTGCTCCTCAACAGCAAGAGTTCGATGTGCACGTGCATTGTAATCCATAAAAATAAAGTCTGGGCCAATGGCACCTCGGAACAGACGATCTAGGAGCGATCTCAGGTTACAGACCCTCTGTCGAAAACGTGGAGCTCAGTTCGCCCGTTCAGCATAATGCCTCCCCAGACAAGAACTCCAGGAGCACCGTTACGGTATCTTTCCTTGATGTTACTTGTATAAAACCAGGTCCCGTCCTCTCTCCAAATCAAAACGCGTTGAGAATCGCTTCTGGTACTGAACCGACCCTAATCCGTAAAGAGGACACGACACCATTGATCTGTTGTCCAGGTTTTGTGCTCTCTGTACCACTGTAAACGGTGGCGTCGGCGGCCAACTTTCAACGGGACGCAGCGTTCAGGACGCCGGGCTAATAGGCCCCCTTTGTGAAGGTGTCTGCCCACAGTAAACCGCGACACTTGTCTCCCCGTTGCTGTACAGAGTTGCTGAGGTGATTCCAGGTGATTTCTTCTAGCCATATTTCACGAACTGACTCACTGGCACTTGCAGCGAATATGTTGAATTGCGGCTCCGTCCTTCCTTTGATTCTACTTTTGAGCTGCGCGCGCTGACATTACGCGCTTTGCGTGCGCTCACGTCGCCTCTGACGTTTCGTTCCTGATATTTGCATACGCATGACGTTTCTACTGACTTACGTGTTCATTGCACTGATCTCCAGACCTCATTTTCTGCAATTTCTTGGCTATCTGCTAAATTTCTTTATTGTTGCTTAAGTTTTGCACACCAGTGTACGATTGCTATACCTATGCTTCGCTTCTCTTTCGCTTCATGATGAGTCTCTTCGGGAGAAAATCTTTATCTGGATTCCTCACCATCAGGCCCAGAAACGGATTAAATAAGGAACTGGTAAGAGTAGGCTAGAATTACCTGCTGAATACCAGTATAACCCCAAATTTCCAAGCTTTCGGGTCTTGCAGATTTCTTTGCTTCCGATGACGAGAGTCCTGCACCAGATTTTCCTCGAAATTGACTGAATTCTTGGCTAATTCTAGGCCAAACACAAAATTGTTGCTTGCGATTTTTTTTATATCTTTTAGAAATTTGTATGTGTATTTCTGTGATTACATTTAGTATTATTTATAAAGGATTGTCAAAAATTTAACTGATCATACTGGTAATTTTGATCTTACCAGGATAGATATTACTTGCTTTTTCTGTCCAGATTTGTATCATTTTCATTAAGATTATGAAGAGCGCGAGTACCCCAGAAAATCTATAAATTAATTTACACTGTGATAGAAATCTTATTCCATCTTCGAAAATAAAGAATTAACTAACTATTTTCGATACTTGCCAAAAAACATATACCCTTAGTTATGAATTTTTGCAATGCGAGTAACTGTTTTTTTGTTTTAATTTATACGTGAGAAGTTCTTTCTTAGTTGAAGATGAGGAACTCTAAGAAAAAACTAGATCAACGAATCAGTATTCATCAATTATAATGAAGATTTGGGAATTCAAATAATTTTTTCCCGAAGCTTATAAATTTCACCCAAATCGGATGGCCATCAGCTTTGTTTTTGAAATTTAAAAGTAGAGAATCAAGAAGTTTGTAATTATTTACCTTCAAAATATATTTTCTTTGGGTATGTCGAAGAATTAAATGAAAGAGAATAGTTTGTCATTATTTATTTTTAGCCCAAACGGACGTTAGCCCAGAAGGACTATAATTCTCGAAATGGCATTATGCGTCAAATGACTTTAAATGTCCGAATCACTATTCAGATTGTTGTCACTAAATATTATCAGCATGTATTATAGTATTTAAAGAAACTAAATAATGAAGAATCTACATGAACCTATGTATGTTTCTCGCATTGCATAAAAATAAAGGTACCTGGAGTCATCAAATTTTGAATAACATATTTTTCCGCCCGAACATAGACACCCAGAAGACAGAATTTGGAATATGGAATTTGTTTTAATATCTATTTCACATTTTGTAAAACTTTAACGAACTTTTGATTAAAACACTCGACGGTTTCAAAGCAAGGAGTAATAATTATATAGGCAATAAAACATTTTAATCTCCAGCGTGCGAGACTGTCTATCCAGCGCTCGAATAAAGGCAGTACTGAAAGGGAGAAGAATTTCGGATAACATATTTTAACGAAAATATGCATATTTTAACGAAATTTACATACGTATTTACAGATAGATATGTAAATTTCGTTAAAATACAGATAGAATAAAAGACCCTTTTCCCAAAAAAGTGTTTAAAATGCATTTTAATGGGCTTCCGAAGGAATGTTTTTTCGTGATGTCTGTACGTACGTACGAAAAGCGAATAGCCTCAGAACGTTGAAATTTTGTACTGCTTATAACATGTGGTTGTGCACCTCCTTTTTTGGTTGGAATAGGCGGCATCAAAAGTATATAAATGTTTATATATATATGTATATATGTATGTATTTATACTTGGCTCGGTGAGCTCAGTTTTTTATTCTTATATCTTTGTAAATTGTGCATTTATTGCTTTAAAAGTGATTGAATTATGTTCTTATGTTCCGGTTAAAGTTTTTATGCCTTTAGTTAATCTACATGCAATAGTTGTAAAATTATCAACAATAAAAAGTTGTTTGAGTGCTATTAAACCTAATGGAACAGCCATTTGTTATATTGCAAAGTTAATAGCCATTTGTTATATTGCAAAGGAGAGTAATAAATTCAGTCAGTTTCTGCAATTTGCGTGTCATATTCCGAGTGGGAACAAAAGCAAATGTTCAGTTTTGTGCACCAAAAAATCTGCCTTCTTGCCCGCTGGTCAAATAGCTGGGTTTTGTGTAGAAACACTAATTTTAATTGTCAATTTTGACAATTTCTTTATTGTCAAAATTGGTAATTAATTGAGCTTTTTTTAGCTCTATATGGTGTTTTATGCGTTTCTAATATTTTTTCAGATTTTAATGAAGTAGTTTTGAGATTTTATATATTTTTGCCTTGTCGCGAAGTGAGAATTGAATTACTTGAATGAGAAATATGTCTGCACCGAAATTTGAGGAAATACGTTTAAATAAAAGGCAGGAAAAATGTATGTATAATTTAATAGGTCGTACAAAGAAGTAATGTGGTGTCCACATCAGATTTTCTTTCCTATTAAATATTTTATTTATAATACCTCATAATAAAAATCAGTAGCTGAACTTTTTTTCAGAGATTCGGCAGTTTTTAGTATTTGCTATTTTCTATCAAGTTCTTCATGATATTTTCCTTCAGTAACACTTGAAAATTTTAGCATAAGTATCATTTAACGATTACTCCTGTTTTCTAGAGGTTCTGCTGATGTGATGTTGTTTCACCATTACGATCTAAAAACCATACAACAGTAAATATAATGATAAGACACCGGGTTCATTGCCCAAAACACAAAAAACAAAATCGCCAGCAAAAATCCATAGTGATGCCGATTGCATTTTGGGATGCATAAGAAATCATCTGCATCGATTATCTTTAGCAAGTACTCAGAGTGAATGCCAACTGCTACTGCGAATTTAGGGTCGTTTAGTCAACATTTAGGTAAACAGGGTTTAATATACAATATTAATCAAAAAAACTTTCAAGTGGAATTAAAACTGATTTCTTTGATTCATTAAAATATTCTAATACACTCAAGGTATCATATGAATAGGTTGTTTTTATCATGTTATTACCCTTATGCTATTATTATCATCACCCGGGAAGAATCAAATAGTAGATCCATTGATCAGCGTGATAGACCTCCAAACCTCTATAAAAATCCTAAGGCGAGTACGAAAGTGTTGTTGGTGGTCATAACTGGTTCATGTTTCTATTGAATAAACGAATCAACACTGCAATTGTTTTATTTAGAATGCCAACATAATCAGTTGCATAACTTAAGATAACGATAATTATTAGCCCAAAGGGCTATTAATTTCGTTCTGGGATTTTGCGTTTAAAACTTTAAATGTCGGTTCACGTTTCAAATTGTTGCCTCCAAATATTAACGCCCCGTGTTATATTTAAAGAAATTAAATAATGAAGAATCTACATAAATGTATATGTTTTTCGCATTGTGATAAAATAAAGGTACCTAGAGCCATCAAATTTTGTATAACGTACGTCGTAGAGTCATTAGATTTATAAGGTATTTCTCCCGCCTTCTTTGCATGCCTTCGCGGTGTAGTGGTCTGCATGCTCGACTCGTAACCGAGAGGTCCGTGGTTCGATTCCCGGCGAAGGCGTTGCTCATTTTTCATGTCTCCTGCTTCGAAATAACCTAATGTCTCAACACTGGCGCCCGAACTAAAAAGGTGGTGGATGATGATTCTCCACCACCGCGATTTGGCGATTGGCTCCCCCCAACCCCAGTCGCCCTTTAAAAGGGGGAGTATATAAGTTATTTCTCCCGCCTTCTTCGCATGCCTTCGTGGTGTAGTTGTCTGCATGCTCGACGCGTAACCGAGAGGTCCGTGGTTCGATTCCCGGCGAAGGCGTTGCTCATTTTTCATGTCTCCTGCTTCGAAATAACCTAATGTCTCTACAGATTTACCTTAAAACAGGAAACGTGAAAAACAACCAATGCCCTCGCCGGGACTCGAACCTCTCGAATACGCGGCGAGGTTGCTGACCACTACACAACTAAGGCACGCCAAAAAGGCGGGAGAAATACCTTGTAACGTTTCCACCCGAATATGGGCATCTGCACGACCAAATTTGGAAATTGTTCTATTATCTATTTCATATTTTGTAACACTATAACGAATTTTTGATTAACAAACTCAATGATTTCAAAGCGAGCAATGATAACACCTGCAAAAAAAAGACATTTTTATCTCCAGCTCGCGAGACTAATCTAAAGGAAATTCCAAAGATATTATAATCTCATTCTTAAAATTATTTTGCAGGTATTGCTGCTGTGTTGAATTTTATGGTTTAAGTGCGAAGAACATTATATTTGATAAATAAAGGTAACCCACAAAACGACTCTTTGGACGTAATGTAAAATCTGAAAGCTTTCAGATTTTTTTCTCGTTCAAAATAAGGGGATGGATATTTATTAACACAGCCGCCCTGACGATATAGTGGTTAGGGTAGCCTGACCAAAGAATATGTACTGTTAAGAAGGAAAACTTCGCAAAAGCAGAAGTGGCTCCCTTCAAGCGAAAAGGGAAACAACTGCGCATGCGTGAAATATTTGTCGCCAAAAAACGTCAAAGCTCGAAGCTGAATCAAAGAATATGGTTTGGACAGGTTTGCAAGGTTTGACATATTCTTTAGTTTGACCGTTACGTTTAGTAAGAGTTTAAACAAAGAATAGGTTCTCTGGTTTTAAGTAGCGATATGGACAATAGAAATTCAACAGCCAGTGAAAGTGAAACTTCACCTAATATTTCATCATTTTCCAGGTAAGCTTTATTTCTATCTTTTTATCATTAAACTTAAAAAAATAGTGTAATTTCTGAATGTAGTAAATACCATCATTTTTTAGCGGTAGCTTTTTATTTCCATGTTGACAAACGAAATTTTATCTAAATATACGAATCATGTAAGTTCTATAAAGATATTTTCATACCCCACATTGCAGTATTAACATTTTTACTGCCAATACTTTTCAAATTTCTAAATGTTATAATCTGTGAACTAATAATTTTAATTAATGAGATGTAGAATATTGAAGGCCTTAAATGTAAATTAGGTAAATGTTTCAAAAATAGTTTATGATTAGTGTTGTTAAAATCTTTAAATATTATTGTAAATGTAGCCGTATGTATTGGCACCGATAATATATTTGCAACAATTTTCATATTTTATCTGATATTTTTTAATTTTATCAATTTCTATAAAAATGGAAATTTATTGTGTATCTTTTGCTTAGGAAAAGGAAAGCAGCTAATAAAACATGGTATCGATGTTTTTGTTGTGGTACAACATCTTGGAAAAATCCAGAGAGAAGATTCTTCGGATTCCCTAAGGATCCTGTTAGGTAAGAGTTTGTAACTTATATTTATATACATACATAATTTATAAATATTTGATTATTATATCATTATCCTATCTTTGTACAGTAAATATACGTTATCGATAAATTCAGGTAGTCATTTATTTTGCAGTAACTACTTCATAAAGAAGCTCTAATTTTAATTTTTCTACGGTCTAAATCAGATGGTATTTTGACTATTTAATAAAAATTATTGTAAATAATAAAAATTAATCAATTAGCATTCTAATGTGTAGCCAAGTTTTCATTAGAATTATTTCATTTAAATAATGCTACATCTCCACTAGCAATAAATTCATTAAATCAAAGAAAATAAAGTTACTCTTTTCTCTTTTTACAGGTCAAAACAGTGGGCTGCTGCCTGCAATAAAGATCTGCTCAGCAAATCTGCAGATGAATTATACAGAAAAGGAAAAGTGTGTTCTATACACTTCACTGAAAGTAACTTCCGATCAACCAATTTCCGTTACCTTCATTCTTGTGCTGTACCAAAGAAGTTAGGGCAAACAGGTAACCATGATTCTCTATACATTTATGTAAAATTAAATTTTATTCCTTGTGATAATGCATGTTTTTATCTTGTTTTATAATTTTAATTTTTAACTGTCATTTCGTATTCAATAAATCAGTTATGGTTTAGTAATGCATCAATAGTGCTGGATGCAAACCATTTATTTTTTATATGAAAGTTCATTGAGATAAAGAAAAGTGCTTTTCACGAATCATAACAATGAAACTTCAGTTTACAAATTTAATTTTTTCCTAATGGCCATTTATCATTCAAAAAGTTTGCAAGCAGTATGCTTTTTTGTTTGTAAAGTAAAACTATTTTTCCCATAAAAATCAATGTTAAGTGGAGTAATCCATTCATGGATCACAGGTGATTACTTATTTAAAATTTACTACAGTACCTTGTGTATAAGTTTTCAACCTAAAAAGCAATGAAAATCGTTAAAGATCATTGCTGCTTCTGAAGTTTTGGCATTTATTTTCTTGCTGAACTAATTTTTGTGGCCCTCTAGTATTCCACGTGTTTATTGAAAACGTCTAAACCCAAGGCTAGAGGCATAAATATCGTATCGTTTTGTGATAAAAATGAGAAGGCGGATAACTTAAAGAAGCTTTTGTGAGTAAAAATAAAGTTCTTTTTTTTTTTTTTTAAATTTCACGTCAATGGCCAACAGTTTAGAATCGGCACTGGTTCTATCACATTGTACTTAAAAATCTATAAACTAATATTTCACTACAGTAACCCAATAAAAAAAATCACAAGGCATAGAACTATTCATAAAGTAAAAAATAGCTCATAAATAAATAAAAGCTGTGTCAGTAATGATAAGTAATTTTAGAATTAAGAGAAAAGTCTTCCAGAAATACTGAGCACTGTAAAATTGTTAACTTATAAAATTGCAAATTTGAACTGTAAAGGATTATGTAATATTTAAATAAAGTATTTTTTATATTTATTCTTATTAGATGATGAAATTCGAACAATAGTAGATACTGAAATGGTGTCACTGACTCGAACAGAAAAAAACAGATGAGACTGGAGCTCAAGAGCTGCCATCTGCAAATAGTAAAGACCAAAGGAAGGAAGCATTTACAACACCAGAAACGCACTCCAAAGTTTACACTCCGAAGAGTTAAAAAATAAAAAGTTTTGGTGAGGAAGAAAATGAACTGGAAATTGATTTTGATGACCTGTTGCTTCCATTAACTGAGACTGCAGGTAATGCTGTAGATATTCCTAATGCAGGTGCAGTACATGATGTATTTGATCAAAATTCTTCAGCCTATGTTGCTGGGTATATAGCTAAGCAGGCATTAAAACAGTTTCCTTTGTGCCTGTTGTGCAAAAGTGTTCTTGTTGCAAATAAAACTTTAGACACACACACCTATTTTTTACATTTTAAAGAATATGATTTTATGAAAGATGGATTGTGTTACCCCTCACATCAGTTTACTTTATCTGTGTGTGAGATGGGTAAAAGGTTCAAAACTGTGTTTGAAAAAGTATGTTATCATAAAAATGTAAAATCCAAAATTATATCCGAGTTGAAAACTATTGATCATGATTGGCTTAAATGCCATCTTCATGCCTTTCAGTTGTGGGAACATATTGTCAACTCATATGTGCAACTTCTTTTATACTTCAAAATCAAGGAAACTAATAAAGTGTTAAGAAGTGTGAAAAAAGCCAAAAAAAGATTACAAAAACTAAACTAATCGTTTTATATGTGTTAGCAAAAAAGCATAAAATTCAGAATACCAAATTAAACATTTTTAAGTTCTTAAAAAAAAGTAAAAAGAATCAGTAGGTAACAAGTAAATTTCCTAAACTATAGTTTGCATCATTTGCAGGCATGAAAAGTTCAAAACTATTGACTGTAAATTTGCTCATGATATGCTGATTCTTGTTGCTAATTATTAGTTCATGTAACATTTAATATTTTAGCATATTCTTTTTATTATGAATACTAATATATTTGAAAATTCCAAATCTGAGTTCTAAAATTTGGGGGGGGGAGAACTTTATTTTTATTTTGTCAACATTGGTACATTCTGATTATCTGCATTCCCACGAAAAATTGAAAACTATTCATGACATTGGGAATTAGCAAAGGAAATCTATTTGGCTATATTAATAGCTCACTGACAAAAACATTCTGTCCATGAAGCATTATATGCGGTGAGAAAATTTTTTATGTACTGAATGTTTATATATTTGCAATTGCTGGATACTGTTTGGTGAAACAGGCATTAAGTTGTATTTAAGTTTGCATGTTCTACCTATTTATACATGCTTATTATGCATTACTGCATGCATACTCATAAATTCCGAAAGCTTACTGTATACTGTAAGTTGGAATTGTGAAAATAATTGGAAAATACTGAGCTTTTTTTTTTTTTGTTATTCCAACAAAACTTGTTCCAATAAATTAAAAATGTACTCCTTTTATTTGTTAATATTGTTATGCTTATATTTCTCCAAACTTGGATTTTAATATACTGTAACTTTTTGAATTTTTAAACTGATCTGTTGTATAAGTAAAATATAATAAATTTTATGTCTCTCATAACATGTATAAACCCAAAATTCATGAAAATATTAAGAAACTCCTCGCAGTATCTTTTTTATTTCAAATTGCATTTAGTGTGTGTGAGAAGCAATATTTTGAAATATAAATATGTATTAAAGTTACATATGGAAAATTGTATATTATGTATTGTATAATTCAAAATAAAAACTATTATTATAATTTGAAGAATTTACAAAACTGCTGTTAAGAAAATGATTTTATTTTTGTTTGTTAAATTTTCTGAGGAATTTTGTGTTCATTTTCTATTATGCCAATAACAAGTTTTTATATCATATTCCATGTGATTTATTGATTATAAGTGCTAATTCTTTTAAAGTCTGAATAATAGTGAACTAATTTATTTATGAATTTAGTATATTTCGTGATTTTTAATTTGATTTAGAACTGATGCTTTTAATTGCCACATATGTTGTTGTCTTTTATATATTAAATTATAAATATGCAGATATTATACATTTCAGGATACATTGCTTGATGCAAGTTTCATTCTTTGATAAGTATATTAATTTATCGTGAAACTGAATACAATATTGGTTGAATCATCCTGAATGCAGTTATTGGGTAAATCATCTTCTTTACACAAGATCTTTTACAAAATAAAAAAGAAAGAATAATCATTAATAACTAAATTTTGAGACCACTGATTTGTTTAAAAAAAAAGACTTAAATTTTTATTAATTTGATTTTTGTATTGAAGTTTGAAATTAATGGTCAAGTATATTTAAAGTGTTATTAATAGTAATTATGCATGGCAATATGTCGTGTAAAATAATTCCATTATAATGTTTCTTTCAGTAATTCATTTCATAGTGAAGACAACAATCAGCTTAATTCATTTTTAATAATAGGTTAGGATAATAATTTAATAATAGGTTTAACCTGTTAGCCTCTTGCTTGTAAATTTTGTTTTTGTTCTGCTTTGTATTTCAATCATAATGCAGCAAAATGTGTACATACCTTGAGTGTAAATGTTCCTTTTATCGTATTATCACCCTTGTATAGACACTGACGGGACAAAACATTATGAGCACTGGAAAAATGTGTCCCACATTTTGAATCAACTTGAATGAAGGTTCGAAACAAGTATCTACGAAACTGAACTCCTGGTAGGTTTTTCACGCTCTGCCGTTAATTGTATTTATGCAAAGTGGATAAATGATGGTGGAATCAGCAGATGTCCACGTGTCATCAAAGAAAAAGGACTTTGGAGACTGACCCTGTTTGTACAGCAAAATTGGTGCCAGACCAAAGAACTGACCAGTGCTGTCTGGCAGCCACTGGAAATGGAATTTTCCAGCAGGGCAACAGCCTGTGTCACAAGGATTGATGTGTTGGAGTGGTTTGAGGAGGATAAGAATAAATTCCAATTAATATCCAGGCCACCTAACTCACCGGATCTTAACGCGATACGGCACATTTTGGATTTCATGGAGTGGTAACTCAGAGCTCAAGCATCACCATGTCGGAATATCTCAACTTTGTGTGATCACTGCTTAAACATTTGGTACAACCTATCTCCAGTCGTCTACCAAGAACCTGTATCCATGCCAAGGCCAGCTGAAGTTGTTATGCCGGCCAAAGTTGCACAATGTGCTATTGAGTAAGTGGTCATAATGTTTTGGCTCTTCAGTGTTGAAATATGCTTTGAAAAGTAATAATGTGGATTATATTGTTAAAGGATTGCAAAACATGGTAGCAATAGAAAACTTTTAAGTAAAGAACATTTAGTTTTGAGACGCATTAAAGAACATTATAATGAACACAATGAAAACTGCCTGCTATTATTTTAATCGTTTAATAATTATGTGAATAATATGTGGTTTAATAATCATGTGAAGAGTTTATAACAAGAAAAAAATATAAATTGTTATATTTTGATATATAAATGTCAATATAATTTGTTAATTAATTTCTTATATAAATTTTAATATATAACTTGTTACATAAATGTTAATTTTTAAGAAGGTTTTTAGAAATCAACTACATGTGCAGAGTTCTAGAAAAGGTTATATTTATGAACAAGAATGTCTATCCATTTAATGCTTTGATAGCAAGAAAAAAAATTTCTTACACTAACAAATCACTTCAGAATTTTGTTAAAAATATTGTCTGCTGCCTATTTAGATAATTAAATGTATATGTAATTTGTCTGCAATTGGAGAAAATTGAATAAACAGAAAATATATTTGAAATATATTATGTTTTTGTTTTGTTTTTGTATTTAAGAGACATGAAATCTGAATGGAATTATAAAATACTTCTTATTCAGAAAAAAAAAATGATTATTTTAAGTATTACAAATGTTAATTAATTTATATTACATAGATGGTTTTTAACGTTGTTTGGTAGAGTAATGATATTTTTGGAGACTTGGGCTAAAGTCTTGATAATGTGTTAAACAAATGGCAAAGTATCATGTAGAATTATGGAAGGAAGGAGGAAAGGGAGTAAAGTATATAATTATTTCTGTTACTAATTTCAGAATACTTTAAATATTAAAATGATACTTGGTTTAATTATATAGATAATTTTTTTATTGTTTGCTTCTAGTACTGATGCTTCTGAAAAGCTTTTTAATACGCAAATATAGAATACCTCAAGCAAATGACACGAGGAAAAATTATATAGAGAAATATAGAAAGGAAGAGTGGATGCAAAGTCTAATATTAATTCTGCAATTAATTTCAGATTATATTAAATATTAGAAGTATAACTGGTGGACATTACGTGAAGTTGCAGTACTAATGATATTTCTGAGAACCTTCTCAAGGTCTGCATAATATATCAAACAAGGGACATTCAAAAGTTTATATATATATGTGTGTGTGTGTATATATACATACAGAAAAAAGATATTATGCAAAGAGGGTACGGGAGTTTTTGATATTTCATCTATAACTTTAGTACTGTTTTAAAAAAAAATTGAAATTTCTGAATGTAAGTAAAATGTAAAAGTAACATCTTAGAAAACATGTATGTAGAGTTATACAAAAAGAGGGAGGATTATGTTATATATATAAATATGTACAGAATTTAAATAAATATATGTAATATTTAATTGTATCAATAATTAATTTAAACTAAAATTTGGAGGTTTATTATTTACTTAATATAAGGTAATGTGGTATGTTCTATAGCTAGAAAATTTTGTAAAGAAAAGTGTGAATTATGAAGAAAAAATCACTTTCAGTATATTTAAAAAACACTGATAAATTTATAAAATAATCTGTATTAATATAAAAGATTTTCTAATATGAAATTATCTAAGTGCATTTAGTTACAATATTATTAACGCGAATATCATTTTGAATTTCTTTAAACTGTAAAGGTAAAGAAAATATTTTTTCTCGCTAAATTAATTAATGGATTATTTATTTTGAGCAAAAAAAAAAAAAGCACGAAAATCCGAGTTTAAATTATCGCGACAAGTCAAAGAATGATTCATCTTTAGCCGCGTGTTCACATTGCGGAGGGGGAAAATGTCTGCCGGTACCAAAGAACCGGCACATCACCAGAGGGGAAATTCTCGCCAACAGATTCCGTCGCCAAATCCCTTGGCGAATGTTCCCTTTTCGTTGTAGCGGCGTTGCAGACAAAGTGGATTACATTACGTCTATGGAGCCTTTCCTTCTTTACATAGAGGTTCTTTGGCCTGACTGCGATACCGAAGAGCCTGGGTTCGAATCCCTGAGAAAGCATGGTTGTAAATGTCCGTCCCTTCAAAGGAGGCAATGGTGGCCCGCCTATTAGGTGCCTCCATAATAAAGAGAACTCCATATCTGGCCTTAGTATAGATTAATAGACTCTGTCACAAACTGTAACTGTTCACAATCTGCCATTGGAAAATAAAAATATTTATTAACACATCAGCTTACAGCAGTTTAATTTATAGTAATGTCTTTATACTGTATGCATATTTTCTGTTATGACTTTCAATCAGATTATTACAGTCACTGTTCCCATAGCAAAACGTGCATCGCAAAGTGTAGACACATTACTACTCCCGTCAAATTTTTGTAGCAAAAAATGGGAAAAGTTATTTTATCGTAAAGTAAAGAATTTTTATCAGTGATTTTACTACTTATTGCTAAAACATAAATTTCTCTTTTACTTCTTACGTAATATCCTTATTTTTCAAGCATTTCAAGAAACTGTATTACGAAGAAAAAATAATCACATTTTTTGTATTAAACCGGCTTTAGATGATGCGATGTGTTTATATTCTATTTCCACCTGAAACTATGAAAGCGTATTTCGTGGTCCGAAAGAGATATCAACCAATTGCTCTTCAGCTTGCTGTAAAATTTAGATCCAGTTTATAAATTTTTAAGTTCGTCGTATTTTAAACGAATATAATGATTAAAGAAATATATCAAACGATTAACATACCACGTTCATCTTACTATTGTAAGAAACTCTTCTCCTTTCTTCTGGTTCATTATTTTGTTGCGCTTACCTCCGTTCTCCTGCGATAAAAATAACAATGTTCTACATCATTTAACTATTGGAAGTTTTTCGACATTATTTGGATGCGTATCATTTAGCTCTTAGCGCTCAAGCAATGTGCCCAAAGGAAATCGAAACGTGCCTGCCATATTGCAACAAAGACTGTAAAAACTTTAGCTACCGTGTTTCTCCTTAACGCCACACCACTCTAATAGCAAATGGACGATATTATCTCTAATTCTCTAAATTAACAATCAGGCGCTTCTTCCTTCCATTAGACTTAACGAATTCTCCGATAGTTAATATTGTGATATTTATAGTTTAAATACCTTACGTTAACGAATTGCAGTAATTTCTTCTTTTTCATTCTCTGAGGTATTTCGATACATCATTAATCAAAGGGAATAAAGAACTAAAGATACTCTTTTCCTAAAGGAGAAAGACGTCGCTCTTCTCTGTGTGGTTGTTAGCAAATATGTTTCATAAGTGAAGACCATATACCGTTAACGGATTCGAATCCCGTACAAAATATTCATAGCATCTTTGCGGCATTTTTCGAGGCACGTAAAATATACTGAGCCAAATGTAAATTCAAGACCCCGGTGGGCAAGCCAGTACAATTATAACTTTGGGTTCCGTTTCTCGGTAACTTCTCGATCGAAACTGAACTAAAGCTGCGCGAAATGTTGTACCACATTGCCATTAAGATGCGCAAGGCCTCGGATAGCAACTGAAACAACTCTGTAACATTTTTCTTGACCATGACGAATTCATTCTTGGCCGTGATGCATTCATGCTGGACAAACGAAGACGATGGACAAACGTAATCTCGAGTCGTTAACTGAAAGAGGAAAGAGGTGATGTGACGATAGTGGTTCTTAGTTCAAATCATTATTGAGACAGAAATGTCGTTACAAAAAACAATTCAAATTTGAAATGACGCTCGTAAGTTTTCACAGGGCTAAATGCTTATTTTCTCTCTTAAAGAGGATTTGACAAGGTTTTTTGTAATTTATCCAAAATCTTTATAATTATCGTGGTTTCACGATTCTGAAAGATTTCGCCTATCGGCCGAATCAAATGGGAGATATAGAAATCTCCCACTAGACCGAAACCGAATACTCTGGGTGAAAAAAGACACCTGTTACTGCAAATATAGGTAGAACTAGACAGGACATCAGAATTTTACTCTCATTTGTAAAGGTACACACTGTATGGGCAATAACTGTGCATTTCCATCTCAATTTTAATAAACAACACGCCTGCAGACAACCCTTTTTCCTACCATCACACCACTTGAGTGAACTTTCTGCTCACCAGTACTTTGAATGTCCTCTTGCCGCACAGACACTATAAGCTTAGAAACATGCATGCCTTGTCCGGAATTTGCCTTTTCCTCTTCAATCGGTACCAACAAGCAGCTTTGCTAATCACTATATTAATCGTAGAAGTCATACGCATTACAAATGCAGTTAAATCTGTGACGATAGACATGAACACAAAAGTATGTGAAGAGTTCGACAATCGTCTTTATGTGTGCCAAGCTAGTGGTGGAGACCATACTAAACAGACATGAAAATTTTATTTAAATCTTGATATGACTATAATTATGTTGCACCTCGTAACAAATTTAAGTAAATACAACAGTTTGAAACCCGATGAATACTTTAAGGACAACTTGTATTTATACACTGTAGAGATTTGGATATGGAAGGAATAAAAAGAAAATTTTCCTATTCAGAACTGTTGCCTTAAGCACGCTTCTTACTTTTAATTTCATATGCTATTTCCTTATTGTATTCCTTGCCTCATATACTTCCTTTATTATACCAACAGGAAGTCGAGTTGGAATATCGTTAAAAATTGGTAACTGGAGCTGGATTCAAATTCCGGCTAAAGCAGTGGCTGTACGGATTTTTGAGTCTCCAAGTGTATATAAATATGAACACATTTCCATTAGAAAAATGCAACTGTAAGATACATCTCCTCTTAATTGTATCATGCTGTAATAAAAAATAATCCACACGTTGCCCGTCTAAATGTTTTGCACTGAATAGTGTGCGTCGTACACTATTCAATGCGGGAAATCTAGTCTGGTGTACGAAGCCTGTTGATATGTCCGGTGTACAGTAAAATCAATAGGTTACCTTTAGTTATTCAAAGATGACTGCAATACTTAGTCCCAGTTATTTTATGAAACTTTCATTAAAGTAAAAGACTTTAACCTTTCTTTGGGAGCATAAACTCGATCCAAACTCTTAACAGACGTAGAGAGATTATCGCTATGTACTGAAATTAACTCCAAAGTCTTCATAATGTTTAAAATAACCTTTTTATTAAAAACAGAATTTAAACGCACTTCTTATTCTTGATAAGATTAACCACCACCTGTGCCGATGTAACTGAAATTCAAATTCAAATTTAAAAATTAAGCAGCCTATTCATCAAAGAATACACAATTAACTTTAAATCTGACTCCGAATTTCTCACCGACTAAACAGTTTAAATGACGGCAGCTATAATTCAAAGCTGAAAAAATACTATCTGATCAAAGCTGGTAAAATTAAGTAGCTTGGCCTAGACAGGCAGAAACATGCTGAGTCCTAAAAGCAAAAACCTTAGCTTAAATAACTCATATTTACATTATGGTAAGGAATCCGAAAGAAGTTATAGTAAATGCTGCAATTATAAATAACCGGATAATTTAAATAATAATTCTTACAACGTATTTAAAGTAGATATGTGAAGCTTAAATTTCGCTACCTAGTATTGCAGAAATCTCACTCAAAGTGAGATTTCATTAAACATTATTCCTCTTGGATAATTTTTCATTTTGAAGTTTTTTGGACCAAATTCACTTACTTTGGATTCACGTAGTCGTGTTATTAAAACTACTAAGAGTTTATTAAATATTTTCACAAGTGACTCCTGAAGGAACTGTGCAATTCCATGAGCGTTCTGATAATTTAATTAAATTTTTCAGATCCGTATTATTAGCCCAAAGGGCGGTAGCCCAGAAGGGATAGTCGCAAAACGGCATTTTGTGGCACTTCACTATAAACGAGGAATAACTTTTAAAATTTTGCCAGCAAATATTATCATCCTGTATTATAGTTAAAGAAATTAAATAATAAAGAATCTGCATGAATGTATGCATGTTTCTTGCATCGTAAAAAATGACGGTAGCTAGAGCTATCAAATTTTGAATAACGTAATCCTTCTCCGGAACACAGGTACCTTAAAGCCAGAATTTTGAATTTTGAATTTCAAATTTGTTTTATTATCTATTTCATATTTTGTAAAAGTTTAACGAATTTTTAATTAGCGAACTAAATGATTTCAAAGCGAGCAATGGCAACACTATACGGAGGAAACGATTTTTTTAACTCCAGAGCAAGAGATTGTCTATCGGAAATTCTAAAGATATGCTGTTTTTAAATATTTTACGGTATTGCTTTTGAATTGAATTTTATGTGGTTTAAGTGCGAAAAACATGATATGTAATAAATAAAGGTAACACAAAAAATTTTAAAGAAGTCCCTTTGGGCATAACGCAAAATATGACAGCTTTCAGATATTATATTTATTTTGTTATTAAAGTTTTGTCCTTTTAAGATTATTTTCTTAGGAATTTCTTCGAAAATATATAATTCCTTTTCTATGCTTTTCAACAAAGAGTGCAGTTGTCAGTTGCTTTGCTATTATTGAAAATTTAATTTTAGCAACACCAAATACTATATAAAATGACACTTGGAGATAATATGGAATTTCAGTTACAATAATCATTAAAATTTATGTATGAAATTTTGTAATTTTAAGCTCCCATCGTAGGATTAATAAATTACAAAATAAAATATGAATGTATTGTTAAAAATTTTATTTTAAATAAAGTAAGAGATTTATGTATATTTACAGCAATTAATAATATTTAAAATACTTATTAAAATCCGCACCATTTAAATTAGTGGAACTCTAAATATAGTATGATATCATGTCAGTTTGAATATTTGAAAATTCCCAGTGTTTGCTAAAGCGTGTAACCAGTAACATTTATCACATGATTCTTAATACTCTAAAGAAAATTATGCCATTTACATGGTACCTACAAAAGAAGAAATAAAAGCATTCTTAGATTCACATACTAAATTAAATTAGCAGCTGAAAATCCCTTTAAATAAACACGAAAAACAGAGTTATCAGTTAAAAATCAGTAAATTATTATTTTTATAACATGCTATTCCATGTTTATTTTAATCGACTATTAGAATAAAAATTAACTCGTTCCTTCCTTCCTCCAATTCATAATTTATTTACAGTTACAGAAGGAAATTGTTTATATAATTATTTAGCATGAAAAATACCAATGAAAAGTACAAATGAAAAATATTTTTATATATTTATGTACTACGTTAATCTCTCTCTATATATATTTTTTAATTTTAAAACAAGTATGTTTATACATAGGAATGATATTTATTCTCAATTTATAAATTCTTTTTTTTTCGGTTACTAACAAAAGTATTATTTCGTAGTCAAATTTATGGTGAAAATTAATTTTTATTAACAAACAAAATTACTTACTATTTACAGCGAAGAAAAGTAACTAATTTTGCCGCTAGTTCCAACACAGCCAATCCTCTTTCTCCGCGAGATCGCGCCTCTCTCTGGATGTCTGAGCCAATCAAATGAGAGAACAAACCACTTTTGAAACGCAAAATAAAGATCCGAAGCTCTCTTGCTTTGGAGAAGGAGTTATTTCCGATTCTGGGAAGCTTCTGAACTCACGCTTCGATTTCTGTTTCAATACACGTGGGCGTTTCTTGTTTCACCCTAATTCCACCCGGTCGTGCGGTGAAACTCACTTCGGATTTGCGTTGACGGATAGGAAGATCATTTTAAACTGCTATTAATTAAATCTTTTGAATGTTTGAATTGAAAATATAACGTGCAGTATAGTAAAAGAAACTTTAAGTAACTGGTTTAACGGAGCATATATGCTGTATGTTATTATTATGAACAGCAAAACTATTTTGAAATCCGGAATACCACATGTCTACTTTGACCGGAATGATTAAATAAACATTAACATAGATGCAAACTTTTAGTACAGTGACATGAGAAGATTGCGAAATTTCGTCAAGTACGTATTTTCATATTTAATAATTTAGCATAATTTAAAACTGATGTGTATTTTAATTTTCATTTCCAGTCTTTTATTATATTTGATTATTCTAATCCTGTTATGCTGATATTTATTTTTATTTGAGTATATTATCTACATCGAACATATATTTAAAAGATAATTTTTTTATAAAACTGTATTTACTGTTTTTCTTATACAATTGAGTTTATTAAGAAATTAATTCGTACTAATTTGATCAATTTTTTTTTTTTTTTTTTAATCATATGGTTTACGAAAAACAAAACTCATTAAAGGTTTCATCAACAATTTAATTGCGTTTTCAAATAATATACGTTTACGCATTTTAGAACATTGATCACTTGCAAATTGAAATAAATTGTGAGGACTTTATTTATTATTTTTTAAATATTTTATATATATATTATAAAAGCATAAGTATGAAAAGAAAATAAAAGATCTTCCCGGTGTTGGGTTTTCTTTGAAGATTTCATTTCTGGTGTTCATATACTTTGAAATGTATATCCGAATCACACTTATTATCCGTATTATACAAAATATTGCTTATAAAATGCTAATAAATATCGATTATACAAAGTATAATTAATTATTAATTCTTGCCATGGTTATACTTATTGATTTTATTTTCTATAATTGTTAATTGATACGAATAAATCATAATGTGGATCTTTGTATAATGTAAGAAATTATGTTCGTAATGAACCCAAAGACAAAAACGATTGCAATCAGAAAACATTATCTTAAAATAAAATGTTTTAATAAAATGCTGTTCGCTTACGCTTCAAAATAAACTATTACGCTGCCAGCGTATTACGGACTCTAGATACTAATAAACATATTCTAAAATATTCATTATTACTGAAAATAAGTTTCGATCTTAATTAAATACATCACTCATGTAAATAATAAAACATTCTTTTAATAATCCTACCTTACTATACGCACATATTTTTGCTATTTCCATAAGTTGTTTTGTTGCCACTTCCAAGAAACAAAACTAACAATAATTATTAGCTGCCAAACGAAATGAAATAAAATTAAATGCAAGTTAGGTATAAAATACAAACTATATGAAATCAAACAAACATATTATAATAACAAAGTAATTGCTAACAGTACGAAACTAAAATGGCTGCTAAGCTTCAAACACTGAAGAATCCT